>WBMY01011159.1:450124-547539 GCA_013397315.1 Donacobius atricapilla
TGTATCAGAAAGTTATGATAATCAGATTAGGGTATTTTGTTTCCTGAACACAAACACTGTATTCTAGTTGTCAAGTTTCTGAACATCTTTAATATATAGGCAAAAGAGGTTTAATCAGAAATGACCCCCTTAGATAAAACAAAAACTAAATTAAAACATTGTTCCAAAACTGGTGAAGCACTTTAATTTTATCTTAAATGTTTTAAATGAAAAATTTAATTTCATTTTATATGTTTTCAAATGGTTTTATAGAGTCTGATTAAAAAATTCTTAATAAACTGTATTTCATTTGAAATGATGGAAGAGAATTTCAGAGGAATCTTTGACAAAAGTTTTCTGAATAGCTCTTTCCTCTGGTCTGAGATGATGCAAAAGAAATTAAGCTTTAAGCTTCCTGTAATCAAAATTCTGAATCAGACTAACAGCAAGAAGTCACACCTTATGTCCAGCCCTTGCACATGCTTTGTATACAAATACCAGTCACAGACAGGAAAATCTATTATTTTGGTAGCTTTTCAGGCCCTACACCTTTAAGAAATGTGGCAAAAGCCTACCCAAAAGTGCAGAGATGGATTGAAACTCTTGGAAAAACCCTACAGCTGTGGTGGCTGCTAACAGCTTACCCCTTCTGTGGCTGGCGGACTGCAACTCACCCGTGTCCCCTGGTACCCCTCACTGCTGACCCCAGCGTAATCCTGCTGCCAGGCTGGAGTTGCACAGCAACTTCTGGAGATGGCATCTGCAGCCACAAGGACAAAAGGGTTTTGTTTGTTTTAGGAATGCTTCTGAACAAGACAAAACCATTGTTATTTTCACTTTAACTTTCTTTATCTTGACATCTATCTCTCCAAGACAGAATACACACCTAGAAGACAGACTTAATTAGATTTCTTATTTCTGACAGCCACTAATGAAATAGTAATATTCTTGTCTCCCTACTCACATAGGTCACAGAGAAAAAGATTGGAGGGACCTGAAAAGATTAGAAGTTTTCTAAAATATTCATAAAATATTCATATTCTAAAATATTCATTCAGAGCTGAGGCCCGCCTCTGAAGACTTGAACTCTTTATGGGGCTGACTTTCATCAGTCATTTTATTGATCAGTGTAGAAAAATGTAAGTTAATGTACATGGAGAAAACCCTGACCAAACACACGTGAAATCTGATCCAACACCACTTCTCTGACTGATGCTAATTAGTAATAGGATCATGGGGTTATAATAGGTAATTTCATGGATCTATCACCTCACTGATTAATAACAATCAACCAAGTCATCTAAATAGTAGGACTCATTAGGAGAGGAGTACAGAACAAGAAGAGTGTATACACAATCTTGCTGAAAAAATCTGTGGTTTGCCCACAACTCAAGCATCTATTATGCTTTATACTTGCTCTCAGTTCTTAAAAAGTAGAGAAAAACAACCAACCCAAGAAATATTCCAAGAAGAACGTAATAAAAAACCACTTTTGTGTAAGGAATATCTAAATAGACTAAGGGTCTTCAGCCTGTAGACTAAAAAAATGTGTACAGTCACTACTGGCATGGGTGTTTGGGAAGTGACTGTTTACTCTTTATTCCATTGCAAATGTTCAGGAGCAAAGAGAAACTGAACTTGATACAAAGGAAGTAGATCTTCATTCACTGGGTGCCAAGCTGGGAGTACTCAGAGAAGCCATATCTGCTTCAGAAAGCCTCCAAGATAGTAACTCCTTGAAACTGCAGATAGGGAGGCCAGGACCATGTAGGTCTATCTGCAGTTTTTTAGCTCATCCATTTGTCTCAAGTGCAGACACGAGAAGTTAAACTAATGAAAGTTTAGAGGCTCAGGCATTTTTATCAGATAAATAAAAGATCTCAGTGCTATCCACAAGAGAAATGAATAAGTGTGAAAATTAGCAAAGAACCCAAACATTAAGTATTTTGACTTTTTAGCCCTCAAGGGACCACAAAACATTCCTGACTTCCCTTCAGATACAGGACTATTTGTCTCGAATATGACAATACAGCTCTTCCTTTTCCTCTGCTCAGCAAGTCCTAGCACTAAATGAGCTCCCAGTGTACCTTCACTCTCACTTTAATAGGCTGCAGCTATGTTCTGTGACCAGCCAAAGGCTGACAAGCATCATGCCAAGCAAGGACCCTGACACCCCTTCCTAACTCTTCAAAATCCCACTCACAGATGAAAAACCTTTATGCTACAGTATCATCACATAAGCCATTTCACCTGAGAAAAACTCCCACCAGCTATGGTGCTGTTAGGAACTCCTCTCAGCTCTCGCAGTGCCCCTGCTTCCTATGTCATTCTTGTAATTTTCAAAAACAAATGTTTATCAAAATGTGACCAGCTACAGGAAAATGAAATTCACATGTTTCAAAACAGACTTAGCAACTCAGTAGCTAGAGTTAATATAGAAAAATATGTATGGAGATTTGTTATGAATGGTGATGTAAGAGATTTTTGATCACTAGATTGCATTAACCTTTTCCTTTTAGCTCCACTGATTCTAAATCCAATTAAATAATAGCCTCTTCCTTGTATTTAGAAAAAACTTTTGCGAGTTTAACAAGTGTCAATGACTTGTGAACTGCTGCTGTTTGTATTTCATTGTTTTTCTCCTTTAAAAATGACATAGTGATAAATATGAACAAAACCAATAAATTTTGAATAATTAATTAATTAATATGTAGAGACACCTTAAATTCATGAGTGTTTATATGGTAGCATTTCCTGAGGTCTTAGTGAAAATGACACTGTATCAGAAGTATTATCAAGGGAAAAATGATGCAAAATGACTTCATAGTTGGGATCAAGTTAGAAATATCTGCTTAGGTTATATAAGAAATGCTGAATCTTCTGTGGCTATAACTGCAAATAATTGTGATGATTCATGGAAAAGGATACCTTTATTATCAGAATAATGCTGCTTTAGAAGGTCATTTCAATTTTTTTAATACATATATATATGTATGGGCTTAAAACAGCACCTCCCTGGGCTCTGGAAAAACTTTCATTAATCTGCACAGAAGGAAAAGTCAAGATCATAGTTGAGTAGGAATAAATGATATTTCGATCTATGTAATATGAGGGTATACAAAGCATAAACTGAGATAATTCAACTGTGCACCAATGTGTGTAAGTTTATCATTTTGCCCAGAAATTTTCATTAAATTGAAGTCCTTCTCAAATGCCAAATATTAGTTGGCAGTAGAGAGAAGTGCCAGTGGAAAGAACAAATAAACCCAGAAAAACTTTTAAGATTAATAGTTTAAGCAGGTTAGAGAAAATCACAAAGAAATTCCCTTGCAGAAAAGAGATATATTCACCTCATTACCTGCCTGGGTTTCTACATTCACACCTCTTTGGTCTTTGTTTTCCATTACCCTAGTAAATGTGGTTATTTGTAGCCAGCCAAAGACAAATATGAATTTAAGCAGAACAACAAAAAAAATTCTCTGAAAAGCTAATTTGTGGTATTTCAAGCTCATTTTGGGATTTATACCAAGATGTGGATTGTAGAAGCTGTGCTTCGAGCTTAGGAAAGGGAGCACTTTGGCAATCTTTACCTTCATGAGGAGCACAGCACTGTCAAGCCATGTGCGTATTCCTTGAGCACTGCAATGTTCATAATATTCATCAAACCTCCAACTGAAGATAAAATGACTGAATCCAAGGTTTAATGTAGATATCTTTCACATTTTAATGGTATCATATTTATACTGAAAAGGTCACAAGCTGAACTTTGTAAAACAAAGCAGATACAATGTGGTGACTCATCATACTGTTGACTAATCATTTTTACATATGAATTCACTGAGCTTCCCTCGACGGTGTTTTAATACAAGCCTTGGGATAACATCAGGTGGCACGGTCTGCTGAGACAAAATCAGCTGTAAAAAAAGAGGAGACTGTAGACATTTATTCCCAGGAGCTTTTGGCTAAGCCATCATTCCATAAGGAACAAACAAGCACTCTCTCAAATTTATCTGTAATCTATCATTCTGCAAATTTTAATCTATTAGTATTTATTCTATTTTATCATTCTGCAAATTTTAAGCCTTAGTTGTCCATGGTCATGGCAGTTACAATCTCCCATGTAGAATGGTCCATGCAGCCCCACAGCAACTCATAAGGAATGGGATTAGTGAAAAGGTGTTCTTAAGAGTTTTTTCCAATCATCTATTTGAACTACTAATTAATATGAATTTTCTGTGTTTCCCTAGCACTCATTACTGTGATGCCCAAACACCTGGCTAGAGACAATACATTATAATGTGGCTAGTTATTGCAGTCTTTCTGTAAAATCAGTTAAGTTAGACAGCTTCTACCGTATAATTAATTTTTAAATTACTTTAAATATTATTTATTCAATATCAGAATCTCTTTATTTTCAGCAACTGACTTCTTTCTTTGCTTTGAAGTTGACTCAGATGAAACCATTATGGATTTGAAAGCAAATTTGAAGTCAAGGACCCCATAAAGTCAGAATGTAGTGAAAATTCTTCAGAGGATGGCAGTAAAAATCACTTTTGCACAAGCCTTGTGATCCTGTATTAGCTAAACCTGCAAGGTAAAAACACAGTCCACATGACCCTCTGGTTATAACATGAAAATGGTTACAACCTGGAGTCAATTCTGCAGAGATATCCAACAGATGAGCCATTAAAAAAATGTTGCCTTCCATGAGGAGTCTTTCTACTGTCAACTCTATTTACTGTCACTGTAACATTATCCATCATGCTGTGGAAAGTGTCAGACATAAAAATAAAGTGGAAATCTATAAAACTGGTTTTGAGTCCGTAAAAAATGTCAATTTCGTGGCAGTCTTTATTAATCCCCTTAACTGCAGTACTTTGGCATCCATGTGATTTCATAAGACTCATAATGCAAGTAGCTTTGAGATAAGAAACCACACAGGAATCCCATGTGTGCATATGCAGAGAAACTTAAAGAAACAACTCCATGGCTGACATCCAGTTATGTCAGCAATGTCAAAAGTGATATGATTGAGAAGGTTATGCAGTCTTATTAAGCTGGTTATCTTCTCTGTGATACCACCATGGGAAATTTTAGTGATGCAGTTTAGAGAAGTAGCTTCATAGCTAACGTTGACTTGAAAAATATCCTTTCCTGCACCTATGGACTGAGCTGTCACATTGAATGAGCTGTGTCCCTCTCTATGTATCATGTCAAATCTCTCTTCCTGGAAGAAGAGGAGATCTAATCCAGCTAATCAAACATAGTTAAAAGCGCATTGTATGAAGTGTGCGAAACGCCTTTTGAAATACTTTTCCTGCTTTCAGAATCACTGTTATAATTTTGCCTTATGAGTCACATTCAGATTTACTAATTTTTTCCTAAATAAGTTTGCTACGTGCATAAATGGCCTAGAGGGTATAAAAGGAAACATCTTACAATTAGACATTTTTCAGGAAAACAGAAAAAGTTGCTTGCTCTTCAGTAATGTACTCAGCTACAAGCATGTTGTTAGAGACATAAAGATCACAATTGCCTCGAACACTGTTAAGATCACCAAAGAACTTTGCCTGCAGAAGCAAACTGTGCAAAGGAGCAACTGCTCAGCCAAAACCACCAAAGTCCACACGCCACAAAATGTGCCTGCTGCATTCTGGGAATTTGGACTATGGAGACTGAAATGTTAATGGTTAATGAAACAATCAGCCATTTGATAAGGCCAGGTTTGCACACTCTCCCCCAGCCCAGCTGAGGGGAATGAGGAGAGTTTTTGGGGGTGTGGTGGTGAAGCCTCTGGTCCACATATTGCATTCCCAGAAGTTACAAGTTGGGTTTTGAGCCAGACAAGAAGTAAACTCTACAGAGGCAGGATGGTGCTTTTTGCCATTCCACTTATGCCAACTGTACTCCCTTACACAACTGGCTCTGTTGTAAAACTCCTCCTTTCACTCCCCTTATTCCAGAAGGTCAAATTCACAAGGGACATTCACATTCACAGGTAGGCTTGAGGGTATTCTTCCCTCCTGATGGGGCATAACCGCCTCAAAATACGCTGACGCGTCGTGTCTCAGAATCTGTCATAAACCATCAAAGCTCCAAAGCTCCCCAGACTCGTTTCTGAGGCCTTCCACCATGGGCTGTGCAAGATCCACAGTGTGGCAAAAGACAGTATAAACCTCTCCCCTCCAGAGGAGGTGCTTGGGTGTTCCCACTGTACCTGAACATATATTAACCCATTGAACTCTGTTTCACAGGACCTCAAGGAGCCAGGGCAAAAAGGACCAATAGGTCTGTCTAGATTTTTGCAATGGTGACCAGCTTTCTACTTAATCTGTCTCACTCTCTTTTGCCCCATTTCTCCCCTCTTTTCTATTTCTTTCTATCTCTATCTCACGTTACTATTAAATAAAATCCATACTATTGATTTCAGCATATGGTCTCATTTGCACCTTAATTCGGGTAGAAGTATCTCTAATAATCAGATGTTAACATGTATAATAAACTAAACGTCTGACTGTGAACCTTTTCTTTCCTTTGGGAATTTTTTTTCGTATAAGGAACCTCATTTGTTTACACTAGGGGGTACACATTCCAAAGGCAAGTGTCAGAAGAGAGCAGTCCAGCTGGAGCTGCACATGAGAGGATAGGTTGTGAACTGTGGTTTATTAGTTAATTTTGTCAATGTGACCCAATAAGTGCAAAATAACAGTAATGTGAAATATGATACATAAAATGCAAGTAGCAGGAATTATTCCAGCTGTGAATCTAATCTCATAGAAAGCAAGAATAAGAATGCTCAGCATCCCAGGATGTGTGTGGTTAACCTCAGCTAACTAGATCGTTCTCCTTATCCTATCTGCTGTGTGGGGAAGGATAAGCTCATCCAGACCATTATTCTAGAGCAAAACCCCATTTTTTTTCTTATTTTTACTTATTCCTAAGGACTCTTTGTGTCTGTCTCCCTCTCACTGCACACATCACAGGAGGACAATTAAACTTAGAAAAATGCCTCTTGTAAGTACATATCATAAAGCTGTGGCTGAAAGTAAGTTCCAGAACATAAATTAACCCTCATTACATAAGAATCTACATGTAAGAATGTCAAGATAAAACATATAGATTGACAACAACGATGCAAAAGTGGATGTAAATGAGGCACGTATTCAGTGGCCTTTTTTTATTTAATAGCAAACAAAAGCAAAAATCAATATCCACTACTTTGCAAAGTTGGAAAATAAATATATCAGCACAGGGAAGAGGGCCAAGGGTCCAGGCAGGAGGTTGTCACAAGCTGCCCATGACTCTCTGGGGCTGGTGCTACACTGACCCAGTCTATTCTGGGGGAAGGGCAGGGCACTGGGGAACCTGAGCCCAGGAAAGGTATTCAGTGGCCGCCGTATTTTGCAATGACCAAAGTACCAACCATGCAGGCAAATTACGTCAGGCTCTTTGCCCTAAAGAGGATAAGGTGTGGCTGACTTTATTTAATACTACAGAAGCAGCCTTTCTTGAAAAGACTGCATCACAGCTGCATAACGTGATATCAGTTCTTAACCCTCTGCCCATGTCCATGTCTGTCTTCACAGGCAATACAGACTCCTGCTTCAACATTGCTATATACAAGTTCACAAACAATGTGAAATAAAAAAAAAAGATACCTCACCTCAGTCCTGCCTGCCCGACACAGGCACATTTAGTTAGTACAGTGACTGAATTATTCCCTTATCCATAATTTATTCCTATTAATAACATTCTGCTCTGAATAACAAACAGCTTTATTTTATTGCCATGGTTTCTGACTTTCTCACAGTCTTTAAAAATATGAACTAAAATATTTCACTCCATGAGTGGTCAAAAATATTACTACTTCAGTGCAATATTGCAGGTAGTAAATCTTTTCACATATGAAAATAAATCTTTCTGCTTGTTTAGAGAAACACATATAGCAAAATAAAATCACAAATGTGAGAAGAAAACCTCCACAACTTATACCCCTGCCTGCTTTCCACTCATAACAAAGGTACCTGGTGCAACAAAATCTACTGGTTTCATGCAAATATCAACAGTTAAAATTACGTTGCTGGGATGCAGCACATCAGCAGAGGAGAGAAAATCTCTGCTACCAGCCTCCCAAAAGGTAGCCCCATGTGAACCCCATGAAACTCAACAAGACCAAGTGCAACACACTGCACATGAGACAGGATAATCCCAAGCAAAAAATCAGTCTGGCAAGAGAATGGATTGAGGGAAGCTCTGAGATTTGGGATAGGTATGGGTGAATGAGGGGTTGGACATGACCCAGCAATGCGCACTCATGGCCTAGAAAGCCAGCTGTGTCCTGGGCAGCATCAGAGTGACCATCAGGTGGAGAGAGATTACTCTGCCCCTCTACTCTGCCTTGCTGAGACCAGCCTGGAGTGCTGCATCCAGTCTGAAGTCTTCAGTACAGGAGGTACACTGTTGGAGTGTGTCCAGAGGAGGGCCATGAAGATGATGACTAGAATGCCTCTCCAGTGAGGACAGCCTGAGAGACCTGGGGTGTTCAGTCTGGAGAAGAGAAGGCTTCAGGGAGACCCTCTAGCACCCTATTTCAATACCTAAAGAGATACTACGAGAGAACTGGAGAGGGACTTTATACAAGGGTATGTAGAACAAGGAGGAATGGCTTTAAATTGAAAGAGGGTAGGTTTATATTAGATATTAAGAACAAGTTATTTACTGTGATGACGATGAGACACTAGAATAGAGAAATATTGATGCTCCATCCCTAGAAGTGTTCAAGGCCAGGCTGGATGGAGCTTTAAGCAACCTGTTCTAGGGAAAGGTGTCCATGGAAGAATGTGGGAACTAGATGACCTTTGATGTTTCTTCCAATACAAAACAATCTACGTGTCTATGATTCTGTTAAATGGGATATGCAGAGTTGATTCTGGGCATACCGACTTCATTGTAGTGTTTGCTCAGTACAAACTTCAGAGAAAAAGACAACTCCAATCTGGCATTGGCTCCCTTGTCCTAATGGAGTGGAACTCCATCTGAGGAGGTAAAGATTGTCTGAGCAAGGACTTCCTTGAAGCTTAGTCTGAGACACATAAAGTCTCGAAGGTCTGCAATAAATGTCAACACATTCAGCTTCAAGTGCAAGGTGTAAATCTTTCCATCTGCCTTCTCTAACAGGAACACAAAATAACATGCACATTTAAAGAAAGAGGGGGGGAAAAACACTCACATACTTTTCAGCCTACATAGATCTAACTGAAGTACTTGGATGGTCTGACAGTAATGGTGATAGAAATTTAGTGAAGACAGAGGAATTGAAGTTCAGGATGGGGCAGTGCTCCGTGGGTCCATGGCCACACAACTGGCACCCTTGGATACCTTCCCAGGTGGCTGGAGATAACTTCTGTCCTGAGAAGCCCTTATACATTGGGCAGACTTCCCTCCCTGAGCCAGGACAGAGCCATAAGTCAAGCCCAAAAAATGATGCTTTTGGAGGAACCAGTCATCTTGAGGTTTATGATAGCCTGATCATATTCTAAAAACCCTAGAAATTATTTTCCTAGTTCCCTCTGCATCATCATTGGCTTGGATGATAGGATTAATTCTTGGGCAAATGAAGGTAAAAAATTCTAGGAGACAGACATCATCTACTGTATTCCTGGCGACCACATCTTAGAATAGGATTTTCTCTGAATGAGCTCATGCAGCTCCACACCGAAGATAAATCTATGCAAGCAAAAGACAAGTGCCAAACCACAACCCCACATATACACACACCTTACTCCAGTTTGCAGTACTATAATCAGGATGCCAAGGAATGTAGGGTCCTTTATGGAAAATAAACCAACCACACTATGTAGCTTTCAGGGAAGCCAGTAGGGAGAGGGACACTGGCAGCCTCAAAGTCCCTCCTTCTGAGTCAACAGCTGTCTGTCCTGCACACATTCTCGGCTTTGCTCTTCTGGTGCACAGGAATAACCCCAGTTTCAGTATCTTATAGCAGCAGACCAGTTAAGCTGGACCTTATCAATTCTCCTACACTCTAGAGAAGGGGGATTGAAAAAATTGTATATTATGCAATCTAAATAAAGGTAACAATTTTTTGTTAAGTTGAAACTTACCTTTGGGAAAGGAAATAAGAATGAAGAAAGCAAAGCAAGCTATCACAGAAAGTATTTCACCGCCATGGACAGTTGAGCTTAAGGCCATGCATGCTTTCACTGGTTTGGTATGTTGTGAAGAAGGAAGAAGTTTACAAATTTGTTCTGCTCACCGTGTGACCCAGTGCAGGATGCTCCACCCTGCCTTGCAGCAACGCAGAGCAGCCTTGCCAAGCCTGGTGCTCAGATTCCCTCACTAGGTCCTCCAGGACTGAGAGTACGACACAACTACCCCGTTTCTCTCCTCTGAAGGCTGTCAGTACTATGATAAAATGTTTTGGAGCTTTGTTTCTTTTTTTCTCCTTTTTTTCTCATTATTCTGGGTTACTTCTCATTCTTTCTTAGGGGATATATAAATCCAGTCTTAATGGTTTATTCCTCAAGCACAAGGGACTACCAGATAAAATAACACAAACTAAGGAACATAGGCCAAGTATGTGTCCCAATACTCAAAGTGAGTTTCACCATAGACTGCTAAGGGACTCGGACTTGGCCCTGTTTCTGCAGATATGGAAAACATTAATGAAGCTTTAGAACATGCCTGAGGCTCTGTCTTAACCTCTGCTGAGCAGCTATAGGAAAAATGTAGCAAACATAAATTTCTCCTCTGCTTGTGAGCCAGGGCAGGAGACTTGTCCAATGAACCATCTGCAACAGCACATTTTAAAGGTGCTGTACATTGCATTTTTCAAGCTATCACAAGCTATGAGTGCAGCCCTCAGCAAGTAGGGAGAGGTGGGCTCCTCGTGGAGGACCATAGCACATCCCATAAGTGTTTGTTGCCAAGATACACAGCCTTGGTGGAAGCTGACAGTATCTCTAAGACACAGGAAACATTAGGCTGTGCTCTTGTTCTGCTCTGCTGTACAAGTTAAGCAATTGAGCTCGTACTTCATAATTAACTGAGGTGATTTATTCTCTCATTGTCATCACAGAAGCTTAATCAAGAGAAAGGTGATAAAGAAAGTCCAAACTTCTGCACATTGTAATAGTCTGGCTTGGGTATTCTGCTGCATACTAGGAGTAGAGCTTATTTTCTCCATAGTCCGAGCAGAAATGGACAGTTCAAAGGAGGCAGTCTACTGAACTTCATTTGTACTTTGCCCTCTCTCACAAAAACTGGGAATACATGTCAAATCAAGAAACCACAGCAGCGTCCAAGATAATGGTTTGCATTTTTCTGGAAAAATAGAACAGATGGAAAGCCAAATAACCGCATTTATTTATTTATTCTGATTTTCTATCACAGGTGTGTAAGAGGTTAAACATTATCTTCCTTCTGTTGTTTGCTAGTTCAAGTTCAAGGAGTTTGATGTGATATTATTCTCACCAAATTTTGCATGAGACTGAACACCCAGCTAAGGAATAGGAAGAAGAAACACTGCAGACTGTTTGTGCATGTAGCTGCATTAACTGCAAGAGCTAAAAGAGGATGAGAATCACAGTGGTGTAATGCAATTTTGCTATGGGAGGGAGGTTAAAAATCTCTCCATATGGCTTGGTCTTATTTTAGAGAGTGATGTATGTAGACATTGTAATTTCATACACAAGTGAAAAGAGTGATTTCTGCATAACAATATGTCACTTCCTTCTATCCCAGGCTGTTCTGTATTCTGGCCATTCTGGCATGACCTTTCTGGTGGTGAAAGCAAGCAGCTCCTTGATAGCACATGTGAAGGGGTTTAGCTGTGTTTGGTGTTCAGTATAAAGATTCGGGCGTGTTGTTTTGCTATGGCAAATTTAGAGTGAAAGAATGGGTTAGTCATGGCAAAAATGCTAAGTATAGATGAAACTCAGCAAAACAATGGGCTTGTTTCCCAATGGCTCTGTGAGGCTCATGTCATTCTGTTTCTCACAGAGGGTTTTGCTGATTATTAGTTTTCTGTGGGTTTTGCTTTTAAACATGAGGGTAGGTAAGAGTTTGATGGATGAGGCAATGCTGGATCTGAAAGAGAGCAAAGAGCACCATAAGATTAGTGACTTTCTGTAAAGATAAAAGACATTTATTATTCACATCCATGGTGTCTCAAAATTCTATTCAGGGACTAGAATGTTTTGTGATGGATATGGTAAAGACGCTCCAAAGCTTAGAAATGAGGTTTAAGGTGAGCAAGAGCACATGGCTTCGGGCAAACAGTCACAGGAGGGTGAAAAAACAATATCATGGACCCAGTTCCTCACAAGCATTTCCAGCAAATAAGTAGTCTACTCTTAAAAAATATTGCCTAGCACAGAAAGGGAAAATTAGAAGGAATATTTTAAAGGAGAATAATAGCATAAAAAATGTGAATGCTCCTAGTTCAAAGCAATAATTAATCAGAAATAACTCCAGGTATATGTGGACCACAGTTAGTGATTTACAACATGGTACCTATAACCTGGCATGGCCCAAGACCTGAGCAACCACAATGACCCTCAGCTGATATGAGGGAGGAGTTCTTTTCAACTTGTGGGAAGGCCAAGGCTCTCCAAGGCAGGAAAATCTACTGGAATCAGTGAAACCATAACATTTAGAATTGTGAATAGTGTCAAGGCTCCCATTTTCCTGTTATGAAGTTTCCTTTCTATTTGGGAATTTCATGCACAAAAAAACCCCTTCATAAAAATCATGGAGTTGCAGTGTTTAATTTTGCATCAGGAAATTAGAGCAAAATGCTAAAAACTTGTGAAATTTCTATGCTCAATGGTTTTATTTGTCTTCTTTTGGCTTTGGATGTTTTTCTAAAGAGAACTCTGATTTTTAGGTTGAGATTTTAAACACACAGAAGTGTGGAAACTCCAAGTAGTTGTTACCAAGCAACTGAAATTACATACACCGATTAAAGACTCTAACAGCCACAGGGGGTAATACCAATTCTTATGTGAGGAGTCTCCATCCTGGCTAATAAGAATATTTTTTTGAGTTTTCGCATGTTTATGTGAATAGAAAAAAATATACAAAAAATGATACTTTTACAAACCAAAATTCTTTCAATTAAATTACTGGGTCAACTTTTTTATTGTAGAATTTTTTACTTTGCTTGCTACACTACCCTTGATTTTAGACCTTGCAGATAATAGTAATCTTCCCTCTAAACTGGAGATACATAAGAAAATATTTAATCTTGAATATTAAACAATGAGATAATTTAGATTCTAATTACCTGTAGTTTAGTTCTGTACCTCTTATTGAAGAACTTGTGTAGCACTGAAACTTTGGAAACTTTGGCTCCTCCTCAGAACAAACCCATATATAAAAACTAGCATTGGACTGATTAATTTGTTTCATAGTGGTTGTCATCAGTTTATCATCCTGCACATAGAACTAGTAGACAGCTGTGATTAAAAAATTACTCCTATCTCAAAAAATCTTTTGACAAAGACATAAGAACAGCACTTGTCTTACTAAATCAGCCTCTGGAAGGGCATGTCCTTCTCCACTGACCATAAAAGGATCTGGCTGACAGGCTGGGACCAGAAACCTAATTTTTACCAACTACATTTAGGTGAGATTAATTCCCTTTCATAAGAAAGGCGCTGTACATATTTTTCTGCCATTAAAAGTCAGGTCTACTTGAAAGTGACCTCTGAGGCTGGCCTCTCCTTGCAGCCCCAGGAGAGCTGATGGGCTTTATAGCCTACAGATATTATGAGAACTCACAAGAAGTGGACATCTGAAGTTCCCATTACTTGTTCTATAAAAGGAGAATGTTTAATTTTCAGGACATTTAAGCTCATAACATGGTAATGGGAGGCACCACAGAAGGTGTATGCTGGTGAGGAGGTGACCTGCTAAGGATCACTTAATTCACTTCAAGGGGTATGACATCCCCACACAGGGCGTGGCAGGTGCACCAGCAGCTGGCACTACTTAGTTTTGTCTGTACAGAGACACTGCATTGCAAGGGGGATACAGGCCACGGATGAGCAATTAAAGATGCTGAGGACTACAGGCTTCACCGTAATAGGTTTGAGCTTTCCACTGTCATAACTGAGGGAGAAAAATGGGCTTTTAAATAGGGATCAGTGATAAATAATAAATGTTAACATTTCAAAGAAAATTATTAATCAGTAAGAGGAAGGAATGTCTCTAGGTTTCAAGTACAAAGTATTAATAGATTTCAAAGCCAGGACTGTATTTCTGAAAATGATGGGGTTTGGCATCCACCAGAATTTCATTCAATTTTTCCTTTCAACATGTTGTGTCTTTCTCTAATGTGAACTGATACAGGAAATCAAAACCTTATAAAATTTACTGCAGTTATGTAAAATTTGCTAACCTTCCACCACTGCTTCCCAGATTTATGATTCATCACATCTACTCAGTTTCTAGTAACGTGTTTATTTATACTCCTTGGGGAAACACTTGTGCCTCCTGATCAAATAAATCCAATAAAATCAATTTCACATGCAAATCACAGAAACCATGGAAGAGATTTCCCTTCCAAACCATTTGAACCCTTGAGGCGCCATGCAACATGATAGCAGCCTGTGCTTTGAAGTAAAGCTCATGAGATTTCCAAGATGCTGGTGATCCTCTGGGTGGATATTCAGCAGGATCCAATGGCTGGCAGTGTTGCCCACTGCTGATTGGAAACATCATTTGCTCTGCAACCCGTTTTTGTGGTTATCCTGGAGCAAAAGAAAATCACAAAACAAAACCACACACAGACATTAGATAAGCAAACACGTACAAAAGGACTGTAAGATAACTCTCACACTGTGTTTAAACGGAGCCCATCCTTTATCTCTCCCACCACCTATGTTTTTTCTCTCGCACAGAACCACACCTGAGGATAGGAGTCATCACACTTACCTTCATTCCTCTAAAGATTGTATCATTTAAACTGATTATCTATGTTCCCTCTAGAGTTTGTGCAGGGAAAAAAAGCAAGTGGCAGGCATATTCAGACAGAAATTTACTCACCTGCATTAAACAGTCAGGATGGGATGAATCAGCTTTTAGAAATGTCCCCCTCTCTCCCTTGCCTGCAGATGGAACATAGTCAACCTGGAGAAGAAAACTGATATACTTAGATAAGGTGATTTCCACTCCACAGGTAGGTACACTCTGCTTTTGGAGACTGTGTTTTTCTTTGTTGGGATTTATCACGCTAGAAAGACAAATATTTCACTAAGACAAATAAGCAGAGCAGTTGGAATCTAATCTGAACTAAGACTGCACCTTGTCGCTAGTGAGGAAGTTTTTGGAAATCATTTTCAAATTTTCATCCACCAACATGTTTTCCACTTCAGGTTAGAACTGGAAGAGGTGAAATAGCACAGGAAAATCAACCTTGGCTCTGCCATAAAGTAAGTCCCATGGGATTTTTTCCCAGGCTGAAAAAGTAAAGGATGTTGAATAGTTCAGTCATATTTTGGGCAACAGTCTGCAATTTGGGGTTCAGCAAACAGAGCAGAGCACTTGTGAGATTCTTCATGGTCAAAGATTGCCTAAACATCTGAAACTGCAGAATATACAGTAAATAGTAGACCAGCTACAATGCAAGACAAGGCATACAGAGAACACAAGCCCCAGTGCATTAACTCTGTGTAATTCATGGACTTAGTCATTATTTACTACAGCTCTAAAGAGGCTACCAACAGCCCCCTCAGGAATTAGCACTCACTCTGCACTCGTAGCAGTAACATTCATCCCGTTAAAGCCCAATATACCTCTCAGAGAAGATGAAGCAGAGTGTTATGGAGATGGAGAGTTGTTTAATATGTGGCTCCATGCTCCACATTATTCAAACACTTTCTGGAGAGAGGACTGCTCCTTTCTGCCTGCTGTTCTGGCCAGTGCTCAGTACTGGGGAGCTGAGCACACTGCAGCAGCAGCACAGAGGTATAAAGGTCAAAATCTCCACTAGCCTTGCGTGCCCATTCTAAGATAGTGATCACCTGATATTTTCAGAAGAGGCAGCACTATATAGAATTTCCCATGTAAAAGAAACAAATTTCATCAATTTAACACATGATAGTGAATCCACTAAACTTTAAAAAAGCAGACCTCAAATGCTTTATACTAGCTGAATGTTTCAAAAATGGGAATTTTTTAAAAATTCATGACCTGCTATAAAACGTTTGGTTTGAATGTCTTGCTTAGTATTAAAACAGAATGTAATGGAAGAGAGAGAGAGAGAGATTTCTTTGTATCATTAGATAAATAGCTTAATTTCCTCTCACTGTAGTTAATGCTTTGTTTCCTCCTATTTCTGCAAAGGTCCTACGGAAAACATTTCATTAAACAAAACTTTTAGATTTTACTCCTTAGACTATTCACTACATTTTAAATGTGTAGCTGAAGAAAGGTTCAAGACCTTACCTATAATACTTTGAAATTCTGCTCCACAAAACTTCATGAAAATACCCTTGTAGTTGTTTGGTTTTTTTCTAGTTATATGTCCACTTTACCAGACAGAGGAGACATTCTCAATGTGACTAGCTTTTAAAAATTTTTTCATTGTCCCTTCTTTCACTCTTCAAAATCTTTCAATAATTCATTTTGTCTTTCTCTCTGATTCAATACCATCTATACTCTGCTTCATTAGGTTAGGAACAATCCCAAAAGTAAAGTTTCTCAAGACAATGGGTTAGGGAGTCACAGCCATCAGTGCTGCAATTTAATATCGGGTCTCCCTCTAAATAAATTGTCATTATGGCTTTTGGGTTAAGAGGCTGATCCATACAGCTCACATGGTCCAATTATCTTAACTTGGTATTAAATAAAATCCTCAAATTTTAAAAAGCTGAGCAAATTTTCAAAGTTTAACTTAGAAATGCAAATCCTGCCTTGTCCCAGTCTGATAAGAAATCTCTTGGACTGATGGTCACCTATATTTTGTAGGAGAAGAGGGCTATAGGCTGCTTAATGAGAGGCAAGGTGTGTCCCTGGCATACTCTGGTCACCCTTCTATTAACAAAGTTAGTCTATGCCCTTAGTGGGTATCACCACTACCAGTGATCCAGGCTGGAAGAAAAGGTAGAAATTGATTTCTAGCTACAATTCTGTTTTCTAAAGAGAGGATATTTCTAGCCTCTTTCTTTGTGATTAAGCCTTCGACGTGCAAGCTGCTAGAAAAACTGATATAACCAGATTGTCAGGATGGAAAGAAACAAGCAGCTGGGATCCCCATCTGCTGCAATAAGAAGCTAAACTAAAAATCCTTGCAACATACTCATCTGAGGTAAAATGAGCCAATAAAAATGTATTTTTATCCATAGAAGAACCCCCAAATTCTCTCCTTTTTCCTCTGCTTCCCTTTCCCCTACCCCTTTACAACACACTCATAGTACCAGCACCCAATATGGACAAGGTTTTTAGCCAAATCTATATGAACAAAATCCAGAGCACATAAGTTATGTTTCATGTCAATGGTAAAATTTGCCTCATTGTCTTCAATAATACTGAAGAAATGTGTCAGTTGTGGTGTTTCCTCAATAGTTCCCTCAATTGCCACTTCAGGACAATGGAATCCTTGGTGCCACTGAAGCACTATTGGGACATTCAGTGCAGCCTCTTTCTCTCAAATGCTAGTCAGAAGAACAAATAAATGGCAACACACAATTCTACTGACTGACTGCATAAAGTGAGAAATAGGGAATATTATTTTAAATGATAGTTTTAAATATAATAAAAGAAAATACTGACTGGGAAGATGTAATTTCCTTTTAGGAAGGAAAATAACAAAGAAAGCCAGGATGAAATTGAGAGGTTAAAATATGTATAATAATAATAAAAAAACTTCCTGACATGTAATATCAATAAATTTAAAACTGAAGTTGTAGGAGAAGGGAATACGGGTGATCTTGTCCCTGATAAGCAACAGCTGTGTTAATTACCCAGTACAGCCCCTTCCCTGATGAGTCACAGCTGGATCCTGTAAAGATAAGTGTGATAAAAGGGAGTGGGTTAGGTGGCGAGGGAGAATATGGAGGATTGTGAACACGAGAATCATGAACCAGGGTCAGAGAATGAATCACTGCTGCAAGGTCATTCTGGGTCTGCAGTTACAGCCTGTTTTTGGAACCTGAAGACACAGTCTAGCTAGGTAAAAGCCTGCAGTCAGAGTTCAACAGGAAATACCCAGCAGTCAGAGGCTGCGAGGGAAACCTTCAGTAGGAGCTGCTGCAGCCAGGGTCAGTGAATGGTTGGAGTCAGGATGGCTGAGCTGTAAAGAGGAATAAACCAGGACCCTTTTCATGATGTGATAAACAAGGAGAATGTGTCTCAGCTCATCTCTACTCTCTAACAAGAGGGCTTTTGCAATGTGAAGTTGAATGACCTCCCTGGTTTTCTTATTTTAATTATGTTCTTTTTTAACATAAATAATACATTTAGCTTATATTCCCTTTCTTGTGCCTTTTTTAATTCTACTCCTTCTATGTTAGTTTTTGTCTTATTTTTACTAATTAATTTTTTTTGTTTAAGTATAAACTACTTCTGATTTTCTACTTTTTGGTTCTGTTTTAGTCTTCTTTCTCTCTACTTCTTCTGCATTTTGATATTTGAAACTTCAGCAA
The DNA here is from genome assembly GCA_013397315.1 of Donacobius atricapilla. Lineage (NCBI taxonomy): Eukaryota > Metazoa > Chordata > Aves > Passeriformes > Mimidae > Donacobius > Donacobius atricapilla. The sequence continues at coordinate 468,769 of WBMY01011159.1, forward strand.
AAATAAGGGAACAATCTCTGAGATTTATTTTTTTAATGGTGGCTTAGAATGGAAGACATTTCATTTAAAATTAATTAAGAATTTTAAGACATTAACCATAGGGGTAATTTTACTACTTCATATGCTTATATAAACTTACATCAAAATGCATATGACAGATTAAAAATACCACCTTTTTTCCAGGTCAGACACTTTCTAATGCGAAGCACTGTTATTTTAATACAGAGAGAAATTTAATTGAAGTAACTGTAATCTACAAAGACCTTCATCATTTTCCTTAGCTCTCAAAACAGGTTTTCCATTTGGTTTGTAGAGAAAAGCTGAGAAAGAATACAAGACAGGAACAAGTGATGAAAGTAGATTTCAGGGTACATACAGCTTTATAAAACAAACAAAAGAAAAGTAAGATGCCTGAGCCCCTTGGGTTTGAGAAGCCTTGGATTCAAAGACATTCGGCTTTGTTTGGGAAAAAAAAGGCAACCCAGAAAAAAGATAAAAAGTTATTATTGACATGTGTTACCCTATCAGTGTACTGGATGTTATCAATACCTCACATCAGACACAGATTATGGCATTATTTTTAACTTCATAAACATCAGACTAACATGTTTCCATGGAGGATGCATAGATATCATGATTTCAGAATAGTTCAAAGTACAGATAGGTTTCTGTACTTTCCTCGTGACAGCCTTCCCATGGGAGTGACATTCCCCTTGTTCTATCCCCATATCCAACAGCTTCAGCTCAACACCTTGCTCAAGTACTTTATTTTTGACGGGGAGTTAAAGGGTCAGTGCTTTGTGTGTGCTCATCAGTCCTGAGCCCAAGCATCAGGAGGCATCCCCTTTGTAGTGGGGCTGTGCCTTGGTAGGGCACAGCCGGTATTTTGCCAGGCACTGTCAGCTGCCAGCTCTGCCCTGGGGTGAGTGTGAGCCATCAGCAGCAAGCCTGTGTCTCCACTGCAGCACCATTTGTGGTGTCACACAGCCCACCAGCCCCTTGGCAAAACCACAGCCAACGAGCACAACTTGAAGGACAAAATGACCAAAAAAAAGGAAAAAAAAAAAAAAAAAAAGGGGCAGCACTGCATCATGAATTATTTGCTATGGCAAAAGTAAATTTAAGGGGTATAAATACCATGTGGAACTCTTCTCTTTAGCATCGAAGGCGTACTGAGGGTTTAGTGTGGGTTTTTTTTAAAGCTCCCTTCAGATTTGGTGCATGAATTATCACCTCTAATAGCTGATAATTAAACCACTTCAGCAAAGCTGTGAAATAGAGAGGGCCAGCAATAAAATCTCAATCTCACCTGGCAATTATTTTGAAACTATGCTCCAAAAAACCAGATAAATAAATCTGTGTACGTCACAGGCAATTCCCTGCAGGCTGACAATTCCATAAATACTTACACAGATGCACATATCCATAACCACATCTATGTGTATAACCTTCAATGAAATATGGAATAGGTCTTTAAATGAATTGCACAACCAAGGAGAATATGATAAAACTAGAGGCTTACTGAATAACCTCCCTTGAACACTCTATAAATGCCTCAAGAACAAGATTCAAAAAGCTAGATAAAAAAGAGCTAATAAGCAGATTTTTTTTTTAATTTATGAACCTGAAAAGCTATCTGGTGATCCTGTTTATTGTTCCCTTTTAGAAGTAAAACAAACTGTTCTAGAGACAAGTATCGATTTCACCATTAGAAGAAAACTATACATTCATAAATATTAAGTGATGATATTATCTCTTTCCATGACTTCCTTCTTATAGGCAACAAAATATAATCCACATTCAGGAAAACAATAAATAGCTTTATCAGCTACAAAATCTACTCAACCCCCACATCTCTTAAATGGAAAACTAGAAGGACATTTTGGGAAGCTATCCCACTACAGAATAAAGTAAAAGTACCCTGTAAAAGACTCTGAAGTGCCACAGACAAACTTCAACAGACAGAGAAGTGACAGTATAAAGTATTTCAACCCTTTTGATCTGATGAAAAATGTCCTCTGTGTGTCTTATCTTCCAGAAAAGAAGTTTTTGTGCTCTAGAGTGGAAGGATAAATCAAAAAAAAAAAAAAAAGTACCTCATACAGCAGTGTGAGAGCTCCATTAGGAAGCTTAACATTTAGAATCTTGTAATAAAATTATGGATGAAAAGAATCCATACAGAATTCGCCTGTACTCATCCTTGATGAAAAACCAGTAGGTTTGGCATTAGAGTCCCTCTGGGGAAGGAAGTAAAACGCTGGGATTTTCTTGATGGTTGACAGTGTGGTTGTAAGTTTGTATTCAGGTCCAAGGATCTCTTTCAATATCTTTACCCTCTTTTTGAAATTATGAAATTTGCTTTATAATTATGTTTCCAAAACCTGCTGACTTTCAAGAACAGTAGTGAGTTTTAATATTTTAAGATTCATCTGAATTATCCAGATGAGTTTCCATCACTCCTTTGAGGGTACAAGAGATAAAAAAATTTGTTCATTTTTCATTTACACAAAGATGATATCTCCCTATAGCCAGGCAACACAGGAACTGGAGCTGCAAGAAAAACACCAAGTGTGGAAACATGCAAAAAGTGATGATGAAAGAGATAAGTGCATTAGGGCCACATGCAGTAGCAAATTAAGAGGGGAGAGAAAGCTTTTTATTTTTAAAAACACAATATTCTCAGTGCAGGAACATTTGAAAACACTCTCTGAAAACTTTATCATCAATGTTGAAAAAAATAGTCACTTCAGAACAGGGAAGATGAGATAGAATCTGTCCTGTGTAAAAGCTCAGTCCCAACTGGATGATGGCATTTGTAGAGGAAGACCATTTGGAGCAGAGCGAAACATAAATCTGTTTTACTCCCCTATAAGACTGCTCTTCTTGATGTGGTGTTACATATTTTTTTCCCTTGAAATACTTGACATAATTTTGTCTTGTTAGCTATTGGTGTACAAAATTGCCTCAACTCAAATTGTAGCGAGGAGTAAGATTCAGAAAGGAAGTGAAAAACAATGGGAAGGGGAATATGCATGAACAGACATTGAGATAAATTAGTATTATATTGGTTTCATAGATTTCTCTGCTGTTATTCTTAATTTGCCCAGCCAGACAAATAGCAGGCCCAACATTTCATACCTAGTATTGGATTCAGAAATATCGGTGCAGAAAGGAACAGTGGCAGTGAATAAAGGGTTTTTTTTTTCCCAGTGAATGCATACATATCATTAGAATTGAACTCTTCATTGTATAATCAGCACAGTCACTAAAATCAAATATAAACCCAAATGCTTTAGATAATGCCATCATCACTTATGACAGTCATGTTTCATGCAGTAGCTTTCATTACAGTGTAGGCAAGCAATGACTTTGTTTTTGTAGTATCAAAACCTCCCACTCTATAATCTACATCAGAATCAAGGAGATAGAACTTTTCAAAATTTCTCTAGACCTGACAAGGAGAGAACAGCAGCAAGAATAGCAAACAAGGAACATTTCAGTTTTGAAAAGCCCCTGCAAATTTTGATTTGTTATGAAAGGCACGTTTCAGATAAGTCCTAGTGCATCAGGGAGGTTTTTGACTTGAAATATCGTATTGCTAGAGAATTTGGATAGTATTCCTATTTTAAATCCAAAGTCGTAATTCAAGCAGCTGCTTGTTCTTGTGAAGAATGAAGGAAATGCAAGTTGTACAGTTGCACAGCTTCTGAGGAATTTTTTGTCTGTGAGTGGAGATCGTGCCTAGGAGGTGGGCTGCGGCCTGTTGTCATGTCTACAGCTTTGGTACAAGTAGTGTATGGAATAAATTCTGATGTCACCTTTCAGTTGTTTTCTGACAGGCAGTCTATTGTTATTTAATTCACTTTTCTCTTTATTAAATGCTGAATCCATTTCACAAATTAATGGATTTTAGACCTATATTATTATTTTATATTTCATGGTACTATCTCATAAAATAGAAGCTCAAGATTTAAAATAAAAGAGGGGGAAGCAAAAAAAAAAAAAAATGGAAAGAAAAATTACAGAACAAAAAATGTTCAAACAAATCTTCTGAGAAGACTAAGCATACACAATGATGAAAAAGTTACAATATAAAACAAGGTACATTAAAGGAATCCCTGAAGCAATTTATACCAAGACTTCAGATAAGCTGTGCTAATAAAAAAATTAACTGCACTGGTAAATTAGACAGAGATTGATAGGCTTTACAGATGGAGCAGTAAAAAGTGAGGTGTATAGTGAGATGGCAAAGTCAGTCCTAAGTGGGTTGTGAGAAGTCACAGCTACATCTCACAATATCAACTATCCAAGTGGTTAAACATTAGGTTAGATTCAGAGCTGCGAAGTTCAGTGCATGTGAGAAAAACAATTTTAACTGGATGTATACTTCAAGAGCTTCTAAATTACCTAATAAGCCTCAGGAAAGAGATTTTAGGCTCATTGTGAATGCTCTCAGAAAATGTCAGCTCAGTGCCTACTGATAGTTACAAGAGTGAAAAGCATCATCTGAATTGTCAGAATAAGAATAAAGAGCAAAGCAGAACCGAAATTACTATGTCACTGTAGAAATCAATGGCACATTCATTTCTTGGATTCTATGTGCAATTTTGGTCCCACTATTACAAAAATTATAGAGTAGAGATGGAAAAGTACAGAAAAGGGCAATAAAAATCAGATTATTGAATACCTTTTTTGGGGAGGAGAGACTAAATAAAGTATGACTCTTCGAGCAATGAGTAAGGGAAAATATAAGGTCCATAAAATCAGGTTTTGTCAGGCAGAATTTGCAGAGGCAACACATTGACAACAGGTCATACAAAATGTTATTAGACAGAAGACTTAAACCTAACAGAAGGAAGTCCTTTTCCAACAACACATAAATTGTAAAACTCACGGCCACGGGAAGTACTGAAAGCTCAGAATATAAATTGATGAGGGATTAGACTGGCTGCTAAATGTAGCAACGTGAGTGTGAGCTCCAAGGCCTCAGCTGACTGCTGGGAAGCAGGAAGGCAAAGCTGGGGAGCATAGTTTCTAGTATGCCTTTTAAGATTGGATTATTCAGAGGGTGATATTTTCCTTTCTTGCATGTGCACAATAAAAAGGCATTATTATGTATTTTCTTTCTCTTGCTGAAACGAAGGCATATTAAAATATTCTTGTTCCCTTTAAGTCAGAAACCTAAATATCTGGTTCTTTAGGAATGTTTCAGGCTGAAACTGTCTTACATTACTGCCTCTCACAGAACAGGGATAGAGCAGTGAAAAGTCCTTTGGCTCTAAAGTTCTTCCAAAATATCTAGTGAAACAAGGCCCAAAGAATCACAGCTTCTTTAGGTTTTTTTTGAAACAAACACTGAAGGGAAAGTAGCAATCACAGTGCATTGAAGTACAACTTTCTGAAAGTACCTTGTAAGAGTTTTCTTTTGTCATGGCAGTTTCATTAGTTTTTTATGACTCATAGAAGGTTTGCATCAGTCACAGAAAACACATATGAATTGTATAACTCATAAATATTCTGGTATTATACAGCAGCTAAATCTAAACTCAAGTGCTAGAGAAAAGGTCAGCAAAGTGTAGTATCTTCCTGAGTGGTATCATCAGGTAGTTTGACTTCAAGACATTACCTTGTAATGTCTTGGGTTTGTCTGACATATAGTTGCATAGCCAGAAATACCTTCAGAAATAGTGTGAGAAAAACATTTTCTTAGCTTCCTGTTAGCAGAAGAACAATAACTTTCTTATGATTTATGTTTCTGGTTCTGGAAGTTTATGGTACTACCTATGCTGTTCATAACATCAAATAAGTAACAGTTCCTCTGCCATTTCTTTAGTCTTTTCAATATACTGGTCTTAGTGGAGACCCTAATGGATCCTAAGAGTACTTGTGCAATAAATATGCCCTGCTAGCTATCTGATGTAGGTTGAGTTTCCCTGCTTTAAGATCTTACTGCACTTTTTCAAGTCTAGCAGCTATAAAGTCTGGACACCAACCCAGCTGAGTGTGGTGCCTGCAGTAAGTCTGGAGAACTCATTAGGCAAAGCTTGCAGTGAAGCCATTGGAACTGAATGCAAAAGCACTTATTTCTGGGTTGTGGCTTGAATCTAGCCTCTTTATGACAGCCAAGGCTGTTGCATACATGGACTACGTATAAATAAAATATGTTAGTTTTGGAAAATATGTACTGAAATGCTGTTATATTTAGAAGCTGTCTTTATATTTTAATATATTTTTAATAAGATAACAATCAAGAAAGAATGATATGTTTTTCTGTTGTTTTGTTTTCCTCCATATACAGCTAGCAGAGGTGGGGTACTGAGCAAATAACAGCAAAGATGAAAATTAAAGTTTCTGGAGAAATGCTGGGTTAGTTGCAGATTTCCTCCACATCTGCCTATGGAGAGCTGAATGGGGGAGCACCTCCCCTTGGTGTGCAGTGCCCTGTCAGTCTTTTGTTCCTGCAGTGCCTCTGAAACCTCATGGGACCATCCATATCTCTATCTCCTGTGTGCAGTCTCATCTGAACACCTACGTGGTTAAAGCAGAGAAACAGGCACTTCTGGGGCACAATCACAGATATTTTAGTTGTTTACTTGAGGTTAAGATGAATTACCTTCTAAAAGCAACTATTTATTTCTACTGACTTTAAAAGGAGTCTGAGTGACTTGCTGTAACATAGCCATCTGTAGTGTAGTGCCTACAGTTATGTGAGATGTATCCCCCAAATTTCTCTTGCTTGCTTTCCTGCCAAGACTATACCCACCAAATCTCTGCTTCAGTTTCTTTTATCCATATGATATTCCCTCTGTGAAAATAAGGTGTATCAATTGTTTCTTTACTGTGGTTCTTGCTCTGAGACACAAAACCTTAGTAGCTATGTCCCTGCTTTCACTCTCAGCTCTGCAAACAATAGCCAATAATCTTCACCTGCTAGTCTGGATTCAGTTACATTAGCTTGATGCCAGTTGCATTGGTTTCCTCACATGTTTTTCAGTTGACTGCCTATGCCCATAAAAGAATAGAAAACAGCATGCCCTGTAATCACTCCTATTCCCCCTAAGAGACTGGTTAGACAGGATCTGCTTTTTACTTTCCTTAGAGCATAATTCTTCTGTCCTCAGTCATGGACACAGTCCCAATAGTGTCCAGGAGAATTACTCTCTTGAGTTAATACTGCTGAACCCCTGTTTCACTTCTCTTTAATCATACTAATCTTCATCTTTTATTCACAAACCAATAGCAATAGAACTGTAAGCTCTGCCTTACCTTCATTTAAATTTCAGGCAATAATATGTAATCAATTTAGAAATTCTAGAGAAAATGGAAGGTTTAACTCTTCGTGTCTGATGCTGAGTTAGTCGTCTGGTCATTCACAAATCAGAAAAGAAAAAACTGACAGGCAAAGCAATTTCTTTTTTTTTTTTTGTCCCTGTTAGCATATAATTTTTCTGTCTTGGAAGTAACTTCTTGGTTTGTGCAATACTGTAAGCAAAACTGATCTCCAAACATCGCAGTGTTTCACAGAAACAAAAAGGCTGATTTGATGCTGCTTCTATGGCCATTCTGATGGTCTGTCAGGAAGCCAATACTATTCAACACCTACATGACTGATTATACCTCAATCCCTCACCAGACAGCCAAACAGATGTCACCACCAAGGATGCCCAGTGGCTGCTGAATAACATTTCTGCTGCAGTGACATGGCCTCAATCAGGACGAAAGGGGATTTTCTCAGGGAGGTAATTATCTCTTACTGATATGAAATCTGAATGCTGAAATCAGTAAGACTCCTGAACAGTGTCTTAGAGGGAACAAATTTAAAAATAATAGAGGCCTCCAATCTTACCCACAAATAGTGAACAGGAACCTAGCAACAAATATTTTGCAGAACTAGGCTGAACTCTATTTGAGCAAATATCTTCTCAAAGTGTCAGGGATGACAAATACTGTATTCTTGACTGCACTAACACATTATTCAGTCAACATAACACATTCGAGTGAAGAAATACTCTTTGCTTTGAACTGATCTGTAGAAATGCTATCCAGACTCAGGCATGGCATTCCAATATATTTATGTTATGTTTTGCATAAGCCATTTCTAAGGAGAAAAAAAAACCTTGTGACATATGAAATTTACACTAAAAACAATGAGTAGATTGATGGTTCCATGACTTATTTCAGTATTAGAACAGTAACCTGGGTGTTTTCTTGTCTCTTTGAAATCTACTGTGATAAACATGCGGAGTTACTGTTAATGATAGTGATATGTAGTCTGTTCACACAAGAAGAAATATATTCCAGATATACATCTATCACGGCCTTGGTAAGCTCTGGAAATAAAAAGACATTCTTACCGCTATGTAGTCAGGTTTCTTGCTAGAGACAGGAGTAGCATTTTAACTACCTTCTGAGTCTCTACTTTATTTCATCCTGTTGCAACTTTGCAGCCTCTTTTTCTCTGTCTAGCCTAGCATAGATTTTTTTTTGCTGAAGAAGTTTTCCTTTGTTTTTAGCGTCTCAGTAAGCTTAGTATGGTCAACAGTTAAATGTGTAGTTTGTTTATTTAGTACTTTGGCTACATCTCAAGTAGCTCTTAAAATGTAAGTTTTACTACTTCATTTATACTCTAAACAACTATTATTATTTACAAGGATTTGGGCTAGAGCTGTTTAATGTGACTGCCTAAAACATCATGCATAAATCCATACTGAAGCAGATTATATAAGGGCCTGGTTTGCTTTAGCTTTGACTTAAACTGGCTTTGCACCAGGCCCAAATTGTACAAAGTTTTTAGATGAATCAGATACTTAAACAAAGCCAACTGAGAGGACTTAAAGAGGCTACATGCAAGAGATATTGCCAAATTCCACGCATACAGCAATGTGCAAATATCAGAGGCCAAATCTTTCCTCAGAAAAAAATCTGTAGAAAATATGTAGCTTAAATCTGGCCTGTCTTACATGCTAGGCATGAATATTTTGTTGGACTAGCGCAGAGGAAAACTACAGCTGTCTAATTGCAGATCTCTGAGCTATCTGCACTGCTGAGGAAAGAGACATTGTTAAGACAGGGGCCAAAACTGGTCTTTCAGCTCACACATGAGAGACTGTGTGCCTTCCTGGTATCCTTGTATGATCCCTGATGTGACAGAGAGGAGCAAGGAGCATCTGCCCCTCAGACTGCATGTCCAGGCACACAGATAGTATGAGCATTGAACTATGACTGTGACAACAGGGAGGGCCAAGCACAGTTTTACCCTCCTGTTGTAGGCCAAAGGAACATGCCATTACTTTTTCTGTTTTTTCTGAAGAGTTTCATAGCTCCTCCTCAAATCCCTTAGGAGTGGGTTCTGCCTCCCTCTTTTGAAGGTCCCACAGAGGGGTCACTCAGGCATGTCTTTGTGGGGCTTCAGATGCTGAGGTGTTGGGAAAGGAAGGTCTAGAAAGCTTTGGGATCACGGATGTCCACAGCTTGTTCAGTCTGTAGGTGTGCAGTAGTCATTGTAGACATGGACATTTTACCAATGTACCATGTCACCAGAGTTTATTTTGCACTAAGTGTGGGTATACTGACACATGCATACTTCGGTATGTATGTGTACACATCTAGTAAATACATGTTTCCATGAGCAGCTACAGCAGATTTCTATAGGGAATGTCATTACAGTAGCTGTGGATCAGTGAACCAGAGTTTTTACTGCCTCTGCAACAAACCTGGTAATGAAACATGCTGTCTTTACAGATATCAGCATAGCAAGGATGTGGAAAAGTTAACAGGGAACTTTTAGTCTTTATTGCTAATAAAGAAATTATAACTTGACTGGGAGGCTCATTAACAACTACTGAAAATTAGAAACTTCATCTCCAGAGGACCTTTTCACTCTGTAAGGAGAACTATTTTAGGTTTTGTGCAACACTTTAAGACATGTTTAAGGAAGATGCTTAGGCGAACACAGCCCTTTTTAAAACCTGGGTTGATAAAACATTTCAAGTTGTGAATTGCCCTTGAGGACATTGCAGCCTGGGCAAGAATCCCATGCAGCCTTCAAGACCTGTTGGTAAAGCTCCTTGGCGCTTAACCTCAAATGCCTGGTGTAAAAGCTCTGAAAAGGACACAATGACTTTTTAACAGTCCTGAGTTCACAGAGACATCATTAATACATTGTCTAAATTCCACACGGGACCTCTGCAGCCCAGCTTAGGACCCAAGGAGAGTAATTCAGTAAAGAATCTTGCTATGCTGCAATATAACTGCATTTTAATACATCATCTGAAGAAGTAAACTTGTGTTCTTTCAGATGAAGTAATTTTTTGTTGTAGATTAAGGGAAACAATTATCAGAATTACAGAAAGCACACAATCTTTACGAGAGATCATGGTTGTTCTGCAAGGAAGATCTAAAATATTGAGCAGTATCAGCACTGTTGCCACTGCACACAGCAATACAATAACGTATATGCTGAAAATTTCAGTTTCCCAGCTGACAGAGCTAAACCCTCACATGATGCTATCTACTTTGACTTAAATCCCAGTTTGGACAGATTCCAGCGAAGAACATAAAAATTATGGCTCAAGGATTTCTATTCTTTGTGTTCTTTTGAAAAAAAAAGATAATTTCTTAAGGTGTTTTCCAAAAACAAAATCAATCATTCAATGCAGGTATTTCCAGAGGGAGAAGAGTAAGGATGCCAACATAAAAGGTGCTGGTAAAATGTCATCTGAGTAAGCATAAGTCTCCACTAAAAAGTGTTCATTTGAATTGAAATGGATGCTAGGAAAGACATTAGGATGAAGACAAAGTTTAATATTTCCTGATCTTTTGTAAAAGACCAAGATATGTAAAAAGAACAAGACATTTCAGGGGTTTTAAGGAGTTAAAGAACATTTTCAGTACAGATCAGGATGACAACATCAGTGAAAACTTTACATTGCTTGAGTTTTAGACCAAGCAGTTGAAATGTGAGTTGAACTGAAGAGGTTCTCTGACTATTAGTGCTATTTTATATTATTTGCTTAGTGCTGACAGAGCATTCTCAACTGTGCATGGCACAAAGATCACCTCTTTCCTACCAAGGAGAGAGGGTTTGTAAAATTTACATCCAAAATATGCAATTGATACTCATACACTGTTATTAACTCTATTCTTATAGGGTTTGCGTACAATGGAGCATTATTAGGAGGCCTTTGAAAGAGACGTCGTGGGTAATTTGGAAAACTCTGGATGGGACTTTGGCATCCTGCATGTTTTCCATGCATATATTGTCTGTCCATGTCTAGTCTTCTTTCCCCATTTAATCCAATTTCTTTTTTGATTGTTCTTTGCTTCAGAGGCTTTAAAAAAAGGCAAAAAAAAGCACAAAGGGAATATTTAAAATTATTTCCATATCACCACATGGAAACCACAAAAATGTTGCATAGTTCATATAAAGTAAGTTATCTTTTTAAAAAGCTAATCTTAAAGAGCAGCTGAAACTTCCTAGCTTCATTTTTTTTTTCATAGAGCCACTGTTTAATTTACAGTAAGTCAAGAGGCAGGAGGGATGATAGAGTTAAGCTCATGCTGTTGAGAACAATTATCCTGGTGCAGAGACATATGTAGCCCCAGAAGGTTGAACAGACCACCATAGCTTAAAGGCACTAAGATAAAAGGGCACGTGCTGCGTGGGCCCAGTGGGAGCAAGGCCACAGCCTGCTAGCAGAGCCCACTCGGCTCCATTTGATTTGTGCCTTGCTCGCTCTCCCTCCCTTCTCTCCTTTATTATTTTTTTTTAAGACCCTGGTGCATTCATTGGAAAGAAAAAAGAGAATGGGTAGCTGGGACAGTGTGACAACATCAATGCAATGTTTACTACAGTCAAAAATAGCTGGGCCAAGACTCATAGCAACCTGTCTTTCTAAAAGATTGAAGACACCCCAGAAAGATGTACAGTAAAATAGATGAAGTCAGGGGACATTTAGATTCTGCACCAACTGAATAGCAGCAGTAACTACTCTTTTTTTTCCCCCTGCCTCATTAATCATGCTCATTAATTGTTGGGATAATGATTTCACAAGTTCATGTAGTACACAAAAGGATTATCCTTGGATTGTGCATAGTGCCTGGCATTTACCTCTGCATATGCCAGTATCTTTGCATTAAAATGTGAGGATGTTTTTCATTCTTTTTTCCTATTGTCCAATTTTGCTGGAAAATGAGTTGCTTGTTTTTGTCAAGGATAGATGCAAATGAGGAGAGAAAACTTAAGATAGCAAGTAATAAAATAGATCTCATCTTTTTTCAAAAGGAAAATAGGAAAGGACACAAAGATAAAAAAACAGGAAAATATTTTTGTAATTTAAGTGGTGTTTTTATACCTTTAAAAAGGGATTCAATAGTTTTTAGTGTCAAGGTATTCCTCTCTTTTTTAAAAAACAATGGCATTTTTAATATTTTTTGTCAGCTGAGTTCAGATTTCTAAAAATAAGACTATCGGGACCCCTTTCAGTGATTTCAATCCTTGCTGTCCAGAAAATTGTGATACTTATCTGTCACTGTGGCTAAAGGGAAATTGCTTATGGATGTCTGGAAGAAACCTATCTGAATTCTTAAGCACTTCACGCTTGCTTATATAGAAAAAAAATGTACATTTTTTTGCAAGCTGAGAGATCAGTTAAAACCCTCTAATTGTTTTTCAGATAGATAGCAATTTATTAGTTTTACTCTAGTGCTTTTTCCCATTTACATATAGAATTATTTTTCTTTTTCTCTAATGAACTCTGCCAAACCCATTCTAAATATTGTTGATTCCCATCTCCAAACAGAAAGGAAGATACATGAGGTTTCTCTGCACTACTGAGATCTTTTAAAACCTTGTAGTCTTCCAGCAAGGTGACTTGTGAGGCTTCGTTTTTTCCAGTGTAATCACCCAGAGAAAGACTGACACTTTGGCAGTGCAAAAGATTCCCCTTTTAATTCTGAAAAGTTACATACTTATTTGAGACATAAAATTACCTACCAAAAGAACAGCAGATAAAATATAATTTGAGCTCTTTTTATCCTTACAAATGGATGTCAAGCAGATAAAGAGTGAGTTGTTACGATAGTGTATTTTATGATGATATATACAGATATGTACAACTTGCTCTTCCGTCTCTCTCGTTGGAAAAGTTTCAAAAGAGTAATCCTCACAGCTTACTCTGCATGCCTTGAGCTGCAGTATGAGAAACACTTTTGTGGCATTTTCTTAGCCAAATTTTTGTGACTCCTCATTGCAAAAAAAGGGCCCTGTTTGAGGCAAAGCCAACAATCTCTTGGGTTGAAATCATAGCCATATGTTTTGCCAGAGCTAGGAATGGAAGACTGATAAAAAACACAACTCATAGTGACCTGGTTTGGGCCTCTGTTTTGTAGTTAGAGGCATCAGGGAATCCTTTCCTTTCCTCATTGACCTAAAAGTCCATTTCACAAGGCAATGCAAAAGGTGAAATTATTCTGGAATACGTCTTCAGGTGCCCTGTTTTCAAGCATCCCCTTGAGATGCAACCCTGGACCAAGTATTTAGAATTACTGACTCAGTCATAAATAGTCTTGTCTGTTTCCTGTAGTAACTCCATGTCAACATTCCTACTCAAAAAGTATCAAGATGTTAATATTTTCAAAAGGAGAAATTCATGTTTCTTTTCAAAATGACAGCTTTCACTTCCCCTCCTCATCATCCCACTGCAACCATCAGATCAGGGAGGATAAGCAGTACCTTGCGATCAGTTGGGAGTGTCATATCACACTGGCACATCACAATAAAAAATATCTCTAACTTCCCTTCACCCCTAAAAGTTGCATGATTTTGACTTGAAAATAAGTTTGAAACCACTGCAGCCAGTACATTGTGACTCCATGAGCTGGAATGAAGGTTAAATTCAAAGGGTAAATTATTTATTGCAAACTATTTGCTTAGTTCTGGCACTGAAGAACAGTGGAACAAATAGAATTGTTAGATGCAACATGTAATAGGAACAAAGGCTGAAATCCTATTTCTGGTACTCCATGCTTAAATTTCCCCTGTGCTTTAAGAACTGCAGTGTTAGCTTTTCTCTCTCATTAAACTGCCTCACTTCTATGCTGAACCTAACTTGTATTTTTTTTTCATTTTCAGTTTACCTAAAAATCACACATTCTGAAACATTCAATAGGTATAATGATCGAAGACAGAAATGCTCTATTAAGCAGTGAGTACAATTGTACAGGCTGAACTGTCCAGGGAGGTTATCTCATCTCTACCATGAGAATATGCCACAGAAGCTATAACTCATTCAAAATGTAGAAGATTCGTCTGCTACTCAGATTGCAGGAAAACTGCAGCGGGTATGGACACAACACTGGAAAGATGGTGAACAAACACTGGGACCCGGCCTCCCCAGCAGCCCTGCACCCACACTCATGGTCCATCCCACCCTTTTCCATGCAAATTGTCAACCCAGCCCGTTAGGTCAGGGAGGGAACTGCTGCTGGCGTCTGAGTGCGGCACCTCCCCAGCCACACACCACACCCTGGAGCTGCTCTGTGTTCTCCAGCTCTCCAGCTGAAGGCACAGAAACCTTTCTGCCGGCCCCTGGGAGCAGGAGGCACACCAGGTCACTCAGACCCTTCTTTCTGCTACTTACGAAGCTTTCATGCTCAGTGTTCTTTTTATATACTGCCTTGGCATCTCACAGCCAGAGGAACATAGCATTTTAGCCATTTTGAGCCAAGTTTTGCCCTTGCTTACACCCATGCAACTCATGACCCTGGGAGACAAATATATCTGCCAACAAAGGATCATTCAAAGTTCCATTTCTTAAAAATAAACAACACCAAAACAAATAGAAGGATTTTGCAGCAAAGGAAATTTTGTCAGTCAAGTAATACTGAGCTGAGATTTGTGGGGTTTTGAGCTAATCTGATGAGACAGAGTTTTGAGCTAATTTGCTGTCATACATGATAAGCTACAGAAGCTACAGCAAGTTGGGTGAGTTCTCTAGTTACTTCAAATTCATGAAAATAAACCAAGTTTTTCCACTTGTGCATGAAAATGGATTCTTTCTTCCTCCAGTTCTCTATAACAGTAAGTAGTGCTAGTTACAAAGTTAAATTTCTTGTGGAATAGCACATGAGTATTACTACACATCTTGTCAGTTAAGACATCTGAAATCTTATCCTGAGGATCCTCAGTTATCCCAACGCTTTTAGAGATAAAGCTGTCAGATGTCCTGCATCATGCATTCTGACTTTCTAGTTAGGGAAACATTCCATTAACCTCAATGCATTTTTTTTTTTTTTTTTTTTAATATTTGCCAAACACTAAAGATTGAAATATTACAGGACAGAATAAAGCAGTTTGAAATTCCACTTACAGGTTTTTTTCTCCACCTTTTGTAGAGTAGGCTTCTATGCTTAAAAACCCCTCAAATATTAACATTGCTGCTCTAGGTTGTGTGTGAGTTGGTAACAAAGTCATGGTTAGAATCATATAAAAGCAATCTTTGTAAATGTCCTTATTAGCTCTGTTTTCAGGACATTCTTACTGAGAAGAAGTGTTGCGAATCCAAAGCCTTGAATAAAGCCTTAGATCAATGTTCTTTTAGCTCTTCCCAGGACTAAGGTATTCGCATCCATTTTGTAAACAATTGCTGCAGGTTAATGCTGCAGAACAAAGGTGATGAGAAGGGGGGCTGTTCTTCACTGAAAGCTACCAGAAGCTCACACCAAACTCCCTAGGTATGAAGCCAAATACCTTCTGCCTCAGATTAGCAGATGTATGCATGGAAAACTGCTTTTTTCAGCTCACTGGTCGTGCCTGATCTCTTCAGTGCTGGTTGCATATTGATGTGGCCAAAAAGCAGAGCTGTCTGTTTCCTGCTAGAGCTACTGATGCAAAACCCTGAAAATGCTAAACTGAGCTAATTATACTGTTGCTCTGTTGCCACCATCCCCTGTTTATTCACTAATGGTGCAATCTGGCATGGTGCTGGCATTCATTCCAAATTATGACAACCTTTATTTCATTTTGGTCTAAAATTCCTAGTTTCAAAGAAATCATTTGTAAATTTGGTAGTTTTTCATAGAACGTATCTTCCATGAGTCAGACATTTATTTTCAGGGTTTTCAAACATTTCAGAGCTCAGGAATAAATTAACAAGAAATTGAAAACATTCTGAATTCCCTAGTTGAAATGATTATAATATTTTAACAAGTTTGGAGTGTTTTTTCCCAGTACTTGGAGTGTTTGTAGCACAAGTCAAACATATTTATAGAATCATAGAAACTGTGTTTGTAAGAGACCCCTCTGGGTGTCTCAAGACCATTTTTTCTGCTCTTAGCAGGACTCTTACCAGCCTGAGAGCAGAATGGCTGTGCCCTTCCTTAGCTGAGCAAACTTGCAAACTTCCACAGATGGAGATTCCATAGGTTTTCTGGGTAATTTGCTCTGGTCTCAAATGACAGAGTTTGTAGCAGAAGTCAGACATATTTATACTGCAGTAGTGGGGTGATAATAATTTCCTAAATTTAGATGGAGATACTTAGATGGTGTTTGTTGTCAGGAGACTGCAACTGGAAAGAAAAAACAACCAACCAACCAGCCCCCACTCCCCCTGCTAACCAGCTGGATAGTGGGAATCACTTCTAAGCACAAAACAAAGGTGATCACCACGCAGCAAGCAGTTTTACTTGTTTTATTTTGATTTAAGATCCAGCCTAGACCAACCAGCAAAATCTGCTCTACAGAGATAAATTTTACTCTCACAGAATTGTAATCTTTAATGAAAGTAAGAAACTGGACTGTGTCAGGCTATTTGTAACTACGCTGACATTTCTGCAGTACTTTGACCACAGCAGTCTATCTTATTTCAGTATATAACATTCTGCCTTTTCCTTGACTCAATAGTCCCTTCTTCTTCTGAAGACTTTTTGTGCAGCTGCAATAGAAAATTAATTCCAACATAGAACTGGCTGTATTTAATGATGAAAAAATGCAATTCTTATGTATATACACATTCTAAAAATGCCTGCATTTATATCCACCTGTTTGGGTATATAGTATATATCAACATGGATCTGTAGATAAAATTGGTAATATAGAAATAGATATAAATAGACATAATTTTAATTGCCATGTAGTTTCATATTTGTAACAGAAAATACACATTCATTCATAAAAGACTAAATATTTAATTATGGAAGGATTTATTTACATTGTCATTTTAAAATACTCATTTCCAGCAGCCACAGAATTATTATTTCTAATTTTTTCCCCTTTTTTTAGCTCCTCTTTCTTTCTTCCTTTCTTCCCAGTTTCCTCTGATATAAGAGAGCTGTTCATGCCTCCCAAGTGCATTGAGCCACATTTTGAAATCACCTACAAACTCGTATTAGGTATCCATAGTCATTAGGTGCCTCTGATGAAACTATAATGAGATGGCACTAACTGATGGATTAGACTTTCTACTCAAGATGAAGTGAATTCTGTAATCTTTGAGGTGAAATGTGCCACAAAATAACACAACACTAATGATATTTCAAGATTAAATGTGTCTTTGTGCCCCACTGAGCAAAATATACTGATTCATTAATGGCAAACTAGTTTGCTACCAAATGCATGCTACCAGCAAAGAGTTTATATTGCTTATTCAGTAGTCATTTGTTTGAGTAGATATGCTTTTGAAGAGACTTTTGGTAGCTAATGCTATTTAGGATGGAATAACTCTTTATACCTCAAAAAGCTGAAGGACTCTCCCAACTGAACAATGTTATTAGCTGTCATGCAGTTACCTTAAGGCTTCTAGGGGCACATTCTGCACTGGTGCTAACCTGGGAACCTTGGGATTCCCATCACAATAATAAATCCAATTGCTGTCTCAAGAGAGCGCAAGCACAATGTATCTTTCCCACAGGGTTGTATTTGTCCTTTCTACGAAAATCCCATGACATTACACTCAGAAGGCCATAAGTTTACACAGTGAATGATGGGAGAATAACAGCTATGAGGACAGCAGTATTCATTTGCTCATACTAGATTTTATTTTCTTTCAAGACCTTTCAGTGAGAAAACTGAAACTTATGTCACACATAACCTAAATGCAACATTATCTCTTCAGCACATTGTAACACTTCTTCTTATTTCTATGGATATTGCTCATTAAGTCTGTCCTTTTAAGAGATAAATGTTATTCTGCTACACCTTACCTGATACCCAAATGCACATCTTGACCTAAGTGCTACAGGTTTCACACTAACAAAGTTCTCTCCTTGCAGAGTTTTTTTTCAAGGAGCTTTTGGGTCAGGTTTTATGCTTGTGACTCATGAATAAAAGCTCTCAATGCTTCCTGTAACATTTCACTCAAGGTTAATCATTATATAGTATGGAGACATCTGAGCAAAAAGACTCCCCTGCCTATACACTCTCCAGAATACTTTAAATTCTAAAATCCTTGCATTCTTCATCAAACTCCCTAATTACTTAATTAAAACTATAGTATGTCTAACAAGCTACTGCAGAGATTTAGTTTGCAGTAATTAAAACACAGTGAAGCCTTTATAACCCGATACCCTATTTTCCATCCCCTTTCTTAACTAGAAATTCTTCTCATCTTTTTTTTTTGCTCATCATGTCTTATTTTCCTTGATGGTACCTGCTGCCTCAGCATGTACTGAATTTACACAACATTTGCTCCTGTCCCATAAATCCCAGTGCAATCCAGCACTGGTTTCAGCCTGCTAGCATCACCTGGTCAGCAGGACACTGACAGGCATTTTCAGACCTAGCTAGAAACAGATAAGAAAATTATAAGCTTGAAGCTTGCTCTATACTTGTCTCTTCCCAACCTTGCAATAGAGGTCCTCCTCAAGACCTGAGATTCTCCTGTTCTTGACAACCAATTCAGGAGAGCCCTGCCTGGGTTTCACACCTGTGGTAGACATTGACCACCATGCAAATGAGACCATTTCCAATTTCTCTGCTCCCCAAAGTGTACTGAGCCAATTACCAATGTACAGGAGCAAAGAGTTAATTGAAAATCATAGGCTCTTTCAGATGGCATCAAGCCTGCAACTCTCCAGAGGATCCTGAAATAGAAATTACTCAGTGAGCACTTTTCCCTGTGCCCACCCTTGAGGGTGACCTTACTCTACGAAAATCCGTCTGTCTCTTGTGTGCTTTATACATCTTCCCAATGGAGTATGCATTTTATGTAACAGGATGATTAATTCTTCATCTCCACATCAGGGAAAAAGAGTTCCTTGAAGAGGTAAAGTAAAAGGATTGGGGTGATGCAGTTGTCCCTGAAAGACACTTTAAGAGTCTTTTCTTTAGTGCTTTAACATGTTATTTTAACTGACTTGTTGCTGGTAAGTGAGAACAGAGCATGTTTGTGCATGCTATTTGAATGTAATTGTTTTTCAACTTGTCCCCCTCAGTATTTAGTGCCTGCTGGGTGCTACTTGGTATACTGTACTCTGTATCTGCTCTTCATAATACTTTTACCCGTTTAAAGAGCTACAGCAAATCCGTCTCTGGTATTAAAAAATAATCAGCATTACTGATAGATAGGAAATTTAGGACCACGTTAACTATAGCTGTTGCACTGGATTTAGTGCCACTGAAGAGATCCTATTCCTGTGTGCCCCCCGTTCACCTTCCACTTTTCCTGAACATTTAGCCAAGAGTTTTATTCATGCATATTCCTACTTACAGTCAGAGCTCTGTCTCAGTATGGGAACACTGTCTATAACCTTATCCCATACAATTAAAGGAGCATGTAGACTTAGGCAGCTACATTTGCATATTTTTAAGTAGCCTGAATGTCAAGATCAGTGTCCTTTTCTGTCTTTGAACAGCAGAAAGTTTGCAGGTTCCATCTTGGTTTAGGAAATGCTGATTCTGCACAGAGACCAACAGATGAACCAACCCAACTTGTTCTTTCCCTGCATTGTCACAGAAATCCATCCTTTCTTTCATAGTGCTTGAAATAAAATCACTTGTTTATCCTGGGTCACTTCCTGTGGCAATCAAGAGATCATTCTTCCCCCCCCCCCCCTCCNTCCAGCTAACAATACATGGTTGGTGAATCAGTATACTCTCAAACCCTAGAACTGTCCTGGTTTAAGTCTACAAAAAACCTGATGAATACTGCTGATAGAAGATCCTGCAGATAACCTTTCATTTCAAAGATACTAAAGATACTTGCTAAAACCAAGTTCTTCTGCAGGTGCTATCATAGCTAGACTGTATTCAGTATCTTCTTAAACTTACTGGCATTTCCAAATGGTAGCTCTCAAAGAAGGGATGTCTAAAAAATAAAAAGACTTTTTAAAGTAATGGGGGAAATCCGTGGTAGAGCAAGGGCCTTAGTTTAGATATCTTCATTGTCATTGCACCCCATTAACCACCACTTCTACTGAAAAAAAACAAAAACCAAAAAAAGCCCCCATAAAACCAAACCAAAAATTAGAATAAACAATGAACAAGCAGAGGACTCAACACATGATGAGTGAATTATCAGAGTATGGTAAATTCATAGGAAATTTGCAGTGCTAATTCAAGTAACTTAGCTCATTAAACCCTGAATCCCATTCACTTGTTCTTAGACTAAATTAATTTTTTCTTTCTGCTTTATTATGATGCAGTTTATTTTCTTTTATTATGTAATTCTGGTACACAATTGCCAGCAGGTAGCTAGTGCATTTATGGATGCATTACAGGCAGCAAAGATGACACATCTGTTCTATCTCCTTGTCTCCACATCTGGGAAATCTTTGCATTCTTCACCTGGCATGACTTACCTCATGACACAGCTCAGTGTGAATGAACACACAGAAATGGGAGAAAAGTTCTTGGTTTGTCACATCAGCTCAGTGTCAACATTTCACACAGCCGGGACCTACTCGGAAAAGACTCTCCCTGTTACACTTGGATCAGGCATCTATGAGCAGTCCTCACTTCAGCTAATGAAAGAGACTGCTCACTAAAACTCAGGAACACTAAAGCCACCTTGAGCAATGTGTCCACCTTAGTTATGTGTCCATTGTGCTGAGTTAGGTGCAGGTCACATTTCACCACCTAAACCTCATTGTAGCTGTACATTGAATTTAAAGCTTGCTTAGAGTATTACATCTTCCAGACTTTCCATTAAAAAATAACATTTGAACAAATAAATATATAATTTTGTGTTCAAATATCAACATTTTGGATGGAAATGTAACATCCTTTTGGATTTTACTTGAGAACTTTTGAAATAGATTATTTCCACCTCATGACTTCCACTTTCATAAGAGAACGCAAAGCAGATAAAACAGTGGCTACTAAGCAAACCATACTGGTGCCACTGAAATAATTTGTGAGGATATAATGATGAAAAAACCCTGTGAGATTTCAGATTTCATTAAAATTCACAAACTCATGAGCTTTTTTAAAACATTGGTACCCTTGTGTGATAGGCCTTCTGGGTTTTTTTTTTTTTTCAGTTCTTGTATGGATACTAGGCTGAAAGCTTATAGTAAGTAAAATATTAGGCCAAATAAATGAAGGTGACTTTTTGCGACAGGAATGTTTTGTAAAAAAAGCATTGTTAGGAGTTTATTATGGGAAGAATATCTGGTGCAAGGGCCAATTTGAGGAAGCTTGTGGTCATCATTACTGAATTCTGTCCAGAAAGCTCCCCCTTAAAACCTACGTGCCTAGCACACCAAATTGTGCTCATATGGCAGGCATTTCTGGAGGTACAGTATAAGAGAGTCTCCTGAGGTAAAAAAATGAGCTGAGTACTAGTTCGAGCCACTTTCATGGGGATCTGTGAGGGTAGGAGTGCATCAAACTGACTGGGTCCTGTTTTCAAAGAGAATTCGGGAAACGGCCACAGAGCCCTTGGCAAACTTGTTTGGTTGGGGACCCAAAACTGCAGACACAGGCTGCTGAGCATAGGCTTAGCTTTGACAGATCAAATAATTCAAAGGCAAGAATCCACTGACAAGCCTGGAAACAAGTATGTACACAATCTTTTGCAGACATGCATTTAAGAGGTCTGTGGTATGTATTGTAGACCAGACACAGATCTTGTAAGAACAAATGTAGTTTTACAGTAAGAATGCTCATAAAGAAGTCAAATTTATAGGAACACTATTAGCTGAAAGGATGAGGCATAATTTACCTTATTGTTGTTAAACTTACCTGATTGTTGTGAAACTTCTCTAAGGTTGTAGTGATCTGAGAGAATTTAGCAGTTTTGTTCTTGAAGCTTGGTTCTAATGTCAGGGTAGTCGTTGTCCTCCACGTGGGATTCTGCATTACAGAGGGAAAAGTAAAGTAAATTTTCTCATCTAGAAGATTTTTATGTGATGTATCCAATGTTATAAGTCTTCATTTTGATTTTACTGGGTGCAAAGTAAGCTTTAAAACCATCTTTCTTCCAAGACCAATGGGAGATGTGGTCCTATGAGTTTGTGGGACATCACTAATTTATCTGAAGAGGAGTCATGAAAGTTCAAACTGAGGTCCTATACATAATAAGTCTCATGGCTGCTAAATAATTCCCAGTAGACAGTCATGAGCAATATTAATGAGGCCCCATTATTAGTTTAGAAAACCCTTAGTTGAACTCTAATAGCAGTTCCGGTCATTAATTGCACTAATTAACATTAAGAACTGTAAAATCTTAACAAACAGCTTTTCCATTCATACGTATGATGCTTATAGTGGAATTAGGTACTTACAGAGCCATACCTGTGGATTACATTTGAAGGAAGAGCAGTTTTCAAATAGTGATCAACTTGTATGCCATTCTTTGATATTTGCAGAAAAAGAAAACACAACTACAAGACTAAGGAGGCTTCTTATCACACTGGAAGCAAGGTAGAATTCATCTTTCTATTTTTTTCCTATCCATGGTGCTACACTATAGGTATTTTTTGGTAATGCAGTGTGTAATCTTCTGGGACAACTTGGTTGTTCTTCATTTCAGCAAATAATCACAATAATTACAATGATTGCAATGACAATTGAATTCATCATAATTTGAACCAACTGCAAAGACAGGGAAGAAAACAGCTCAACTAAGAAAAAACCAAAAGAATCCCAAAATTGTTGCATGAATTAGGCAAAATTGTTCAAACAGGTGTGGAAAGAATAAAAGAATAGAGATGATTTTATTGGTTATCATTACCTTTTAAAAGCATAACCAAACACCAAGGAAACCACAAGCCATATTAAATGAATAGACATAATCAGTTAATTCTATTTACTTTCAGAAGTATCCAAAATTTGGAAATAATCCACTGTGGAGAATAAAGGCATCCACCTTTATTACCACCAAAAAGAACAGGTAGTGTGTCATGTTGGCTTTCTCTTACTTGAGAGAAATGAATAAATATCCATGAGAATATGATTGCAGAACCCATAGGATGATATTAGTAAGATAAATTTCAAAATAAAGGTGTTAAGGAGGGAATTTTTGCGTTGGTGATCAACCAAACTTTCTTCATAGTGATAAAAGTTGGTTTATTTCAATGGTAACAAAGCCAAAACCCATATATAGCAAGTCTCTTTAAGGTATTTTTAGTTTCCTCTGTAACGTGTAAATCCTTTCATTTATTTAGAGAAACAATTATGTTAATTCTAATGTCCCTCTCAAATTCCTACTGGATAATTGCATTTTTTCGACTTGTATCATGACACAGTTGTGAGAGGAAGAAGTTTCATTCACCTGTCATCCCAAATTATCATGTATTTTTACTAGTAATTGGTTTTTACATCTCACTGCAGAAACAGTTGCCCTTCACAAGTGGATTTAAAAGACTCTTGGACATTTTTTTGTACATACGTGTATAGAAGTGATCTTTAAATTATACTGCTGTTGGATGATTTTAATTTGTTCATAATTCTGGAAAAAAAAACATTATCTGTCTCTTTGGAAGCTGGGATGAATTAGGAAGTGGAACCTTTTCCTCTGAAAAGTCTGAGTAAAATACCATGTGCAATAGAAATTTATAGGCAGATCCCAACTACTGATAGAAAGATAAAGTATACAGTCTAGCTTTTATTCAGTTTCTGTGGGAAAAATATGGGAACAAAAGTATTTTTATCTAGTTTTATTTCTCAAATTCATGTTCAATACAAAGATATAGCACCTTTTAACTCTACTATAAAACCATCTTTTTTCCTTTAGGCCTAGGGTATTTAATATTTTCAGATTCATCACTGCAAAATAAAGCAAGTATATCCTTCATTAAAATTGATTCAGAAGTCAGAATATAATGTCAGAAAATCATCTTTTCACCTACTGTCTTGAGAATGTGTTCTGGTCCTTCCCGGCCGTGTTGTCTCTTTTCCTTGATATCTGACAGCTTCCTAGAAGTCATGTCACTTAAGTAGAACCCTTTTGTGCCATTCAGAAATCTTATTGACTGTAAAACAGAGATGAAAAGGACATAGGAGCTAGCAGTCCAGATTGATACAGCCACCATTATATACTACAGCTAAGTATTAATTATCTATATTATTCCCACATAGGGATTTCTATCTTTACAGTGAACTAATTTCCTTCTCAGCTTTCTGAGTTTGTAATAGAATTGTAAATACTGAAGCTAATAGCACAAAAACTCAATTTTCCTGCAATGTACAGAGCAAGCTGTTGGGTTGGGAAAATCTCAGTCACGATCTGGTGACATGATCTATTTTCAGTGCATTCTTACAGAAGCCAGCATTTAAATGAAAGCACATGAAAAAGAAAGTTCCTTTCATTACTGCCTCAGGTTATACCATGATATAATATCAACTGATTTTTTTTTTCTGATAATCCATGACAGTTTGCCTTGGGCCAGCCTACAGACATGATGAACCTCGTGTGTTCTGCACAGTGTGGGCATAACCAGGCACTAACAGTTCCCTATATACCTAACACCCACCCTGGATTAAGGCACTTCTCTCATTTGTTTGTCTTGGCCTGGAGGAAAAATAGCAAGACCTTGAAATTTTTCTTCTCTGACTATATAAAAATTCCAATGATTTTGGGATCACATGATTTAAAGAACTATGGGAGACCTAACTTTGAGAGCATCTGACTTTTCAGATATCCCAAGGATCTGTGTAAGCAACGTGGGTTGCAACATGAATTAAAGTCATTCTTATACCTATACAGATATAGCTCAAACACTGCCTTAGGTACCAGACTTCTAATGATGGGCACTAGTTTAAATTTTTTAGGTCATATTCAGACAGAAGGTGTGTAAAGGCCAGTTTCAATATAGTGCTAACCTGGACATATAACTGCTGAAAATATATTTGTGCTTATATTATTATGGAATGTGGTACAATAGGACGAAATTTGCAGAGCAAAAGTTTTGATGATGCAGAGCAGCACCCACAAACACTCTGACCATGTTCTATTTTGGAGTAATTCTCTTCTAGTCCCATGGACTGAGAATCTGTTAGGACGTAGAGCACATTCAGGGCTCTCCCCAAACCCACTTTTTGGTTTCATTTCACTCATAAGGCATTTAGTTCATGTGCTCAAAATCACTCCACAATTGATTACCAATGCGGGAAAGGTGAGGCAATCACAAGATTTGCTTACAAATTTGTTTATTACACCTGAGAAAGAAAATAAAATGGTAATAATGCAGATCTGCCCACCATTGATGTCTATACAGGTGAAGACTATTTTTGTCCATGTATTTTGGCCCAACCCTAGAAGTTAGTATCTTGCATGGCCCAGGAAAAGGCTCCTTTCCTACTCATGCCATTGAAAAACCACACTTTAAAAGCTACATTTGCATTGTTTCTGATCCATGAGCCTGAGAGGCAAAACCTTTTTCTCACCAAAGTTAACAGAACATTTCCCACTGATATTCATGCAGCATCAATATTGCCCAAGATTTGTGCAAACTCAGGATAACACCTCCTTCAGCAATACAAACTGTAAAAGACAAGATCATGAAATGGTGCTTTTTCTATGTGGTAGGTGCTTGGCTGGCTGGCTGAGGACACCCAGGTGCCTCAGCAGAAAGATGCTGCAGGCAAGCAGAGGATGGGCCCTTGGGATTTGCCTTAGAATTTAGTGGTAATTCACATCCCAGTTCTCACAGTCAGGGACAGCAAACAACTGTGTTCAGAATCCCAGAGTCCCAGGATTGAATTAAATTCTACTTGGGTATTCAAGCGAATCACCTCAGCTTCTGCTCCCTTCACTGCCCACCTTGTATCTTGGTGATTTCAGCTGTAAGACCAAATGCGTAAGGTCACTTTCCATGCTTCTGTGGGAGAGCTTTGCACAGCAGGGAGCTCTGAACACGACTACTGCTGACCTGAAACAAATACCAGCATCAAAATAGGTTGTTCTCTGAGAGAATTACTGTTCCCACCTCTCCTCTGAGCTTCCTCTGAAGTTTCTCATCTTGCAAGAAATAAAGGATTAGTGTCATGGAGGAAAATAGCCTGTCACTCAGGAGAATCATGTTTTGTGAGACTTATCTATTCCTTATCAGTGTTGGCACTTAACTTATGTTAACTGAGCACTGATCAATGACAGTGGAACTTCACTGGAGCTGCCAGTTGCAATACACTATTTTACTTCAAAAGTTTTCTGGAACTATATTTACTTGATATCCTACTTTTCTTTCCTCATCTTTTTTTTTAACAGTTATTATTCACATGTCATTTTCTGGTAGTTTCAATATGTTAAAACCCATTTAGACAACATTAAACTAGAGAATTCTCCACTGTATAAATTTAATTCCAATTACCCTTATTTCCTTGTTATCTCCTGGTTATAATATGAAATTTGGCATATTAAAGAAGATATAATTTTCTCAACAGCTGTAGAAACTGTGATAATGAAAGGAAAAATTAATCTGGTTTATTTTGATGTTTCTCTTACTATATTGCAAGTATGAGAGTTTTCTTTTCAAGGTCAGAAGTCATTAATTCTCATCTGTCCATCTATCTGTATATATACCACAGCATCACACTTCTCTGGGCACCTTCCAAAAATGAAAATATGGAAATAATCTTTATCTCTTTCTTCTCCCCTCAGCCTGTTGAAGAAATAGATTGCCTGATTTTAAAGTCAACAAGGACCACTAGGTTATTTAGTAGGGGATCCTTGATCAAGCCTTACATCCAGGCATGCCTTTATTGAACACAAGGATGTGATTTCAACTCATGCAATTTGAGACAGGCAGTCAATTTTGATATGAAAGCTCCAAGAAATGAAAAATTCACCACTTCTTTCAGCAGTCCCTTCCAGTGCATGCTGAGCACCTGTGTGCCTTCCTTCTCGTTGAATCTGCAGATTTAACTTCTAGGTGCCAGTTCTTACAGTGCCTTTTTCTAGCACATTCTCACTAGCAGTGACAATTTTCAGAATGGCATATATGCCATCAAATCAAAGTTTATCGAAGTTTGTGTCCTCTGGACAAATTAATGAGATTTATATTTCTGTGTTTTCCATTGTCAGAAAACTTTTGGACCACAGATGAGATGCATGGAATTTCTTCAGTCCTTTTTAAAATTATGAGGTCCAAACCCAGACCTAGAAGCTTGTTTTGGCATAATTGGTACAAGCTGAAGTGGCAAAACCATTTTCCACCTCCAAATCTCTCTCCTCTTTTGTATATTCAAAGGCACTAGGCCTTTGTCATGACTTCAGGCTTTGCGTCATGGAGAAGTGTTTTGTTGGCATGATTCCTAAAGCATTTGTAGTCTATTTGCACAGTCATTTGCTCAGCTTTAGCTGTGAAGGACAGATTTCTACTGTTCCAGTCACTAATTTCTAGTAAATATTCTAGCAAGCCTAGTTTCCATGAGAGATGTCATGTATTGATTCTTACTATGCAGGGTACTTTAATCTCTAGAGGAAAACTAAAAAGAAAACTCAGTTCAGGCAAATCTAACTCTTAACATACTTACGAAGATGGGCATACAGTAAGCCACTGTGACTAGATTCATGACTGGAACAGATCACCTCACTTTTTGAAAACAAATTGTGCAAATCCCACCAAAATTATGATTAATGAAATTAAAGGTACATTGACTGGTCTTGCAGATATTGGCCTGAGCCTTTCTTCTCCTTAAACTTTCAATCGATATATTGAGTATACAAATATTTATCTAAATAAGTACTATTAATTAAAAGCTACTTATAGTATACTTCTGCAATTAATTAATAGCTGGTTTAAGTAGCTATCTTATTATATTAAATAAAGATAAGCAGTCATTCTTAGGAGAGTGAAAGGGAATGTCCTTAAAGATAAGTTTAATTCCAGTTAAACAAGATGTATTGTAAATGTTCCCTTATATATTCATTTGACATCCAAGTCTCCAGAGAACTTTTTGTTCTTTTCCTTCTTTGCTCTGCATCCATTTTATTTCCCCTCTGGTCATCCATTACAAAGAGGAATTGGGTTGCTGTGCTCAGACACCACTGCTGCAGCACTACCCCAAGCTATCTGTTTCTTCAGAGTGTAGGTTCAATTCCAGTTGTTTATTGACTTGCTCCCGGTTTCTCAGAACTCCTGCTTATGGCCAATTGCAGGCTGACTGCACTGTCAGCTGGAGGTCTGGGTCTGGAAAGGGCAGGAGAAAACCGCTCCCTGAGAGTAATCAGCCCAGCAACACCACAATTACATTAGACTCCACTGTGAATTCCATGAATGGTTAATAATAGGCTAGATTTTCTTTCCCTAGTTGGACAATGAACATAAGCAGAGCAGCATACAGGAAAAAAAAGCCACATGCAAGGATGAAATATTTTTGGTGTCTTTGTTATCACAGTAGAGAAAAAAAAAATGAAAACTGCATTTTCCCCTCTCTGTGTTCAAATTTTTATATTGGAAAATTTTCACTCCCCAAAAAATCTCAGTATAAGAGATTATTTTTCACCTAGTAGAAATACCCATACTGAACGAAACATAATGCAAATGAGGTTAGTATTTCCTTACCACTTGATAATTTATCCTCAAAGGGCTAGAAAAAATAGTGGTTACAATGCTTAGGCATGCCTAAATTACAGTAAAGGAGATAAAAGTTCTATTTTCTTTTGTCACTGCTGATAAGAGAATTAATCTGTGGAGAGACACATGAATATCTCACCTTCCAAAGGCAATCACTTTTACTGAGAAAAGTTGTTATAACAAAAGTTTTCTACTTTCAAAGTGTGAAATCTGCCTCTGTCTTACACATATCTGCAAAAGAAAAAAATAAAAACACTGAATTACAAGAGAGGTATTACTGATTTAGTATAGCAACATTTGACTTTGGACACTTTGGCACTTCAGAAAAATTTCCATAATTAATCACGCAAGTCCTACTTCAGTTGCAAAATCAATGTACAATTCATTGCACAGCTTGATCGAAACAAGGCACACAACACTTGTTAGGTAGGTCTCTCATGCAATTCATTGACATTGAAGGGCCCTCCCAGGTATTTCACTGAGGTGTCAGATATAACTTCATAGATGCACTTTGAAATCAAGTTTTGATCCCAAAGCAAATAGAGAAGTCATAAGGAGACCAAGACATTTTCTTGATGACTGTTCAGCCTTTCCTGGAGACTTGGAAACAAGTCCTGGAAGCTTTTCTTTCAGCGGTTTGATTCTCTGCTGCAAGGTGATGGTATTAAGGTATTAAGGGTAAGGGAAAAAATGGGAATAAAAAACCCCAATAAAAATGATCCATTTTCAGAAGGACACCATACATTTTTTTTTTTTTACAGTAGCAAACTGTTTTACTGTTTCAACATCTGAAGGAGCAGAGGCAGTAAAGTAGGCTGCTCAGAGGACTAAGGGGACCTCATCTATCAGTTGTGCTGTGACCATCGGCTTGTGCAAAACAAACTGCAAAGCAGTTGTAGGGCTGTCAATACTCCTGTATTGTCCCCTGATTTTGCATTGCCTTTACAGTTTGACTATGCAAAGAGTGAGAAACAACATCAATCAAGTCCTAGTCTGTTTTTCACCACTTTGACATCTTTACTGAAGTAGGAGAAAGTAGACAAACTGTGTTGTGAAAACAAGAAGCAGTTGTGGAATTGTGGAGGCTCTTTTTCATTAACTACTCTATTCAAATGTTGTATCGTACTGGTATCACCTAAATGAACTAAAAATAATTGAAATAGTAATTTGAAGAATCTAAACCGCATGGATTTAAGTCCAGAAGCAGGAGTATAAGGAAGTGAGATTTCTTCAATGATTATATGGACAGTTGAAAGAGAAACATTTAACTATTCTTACCTTTTCATTTAAAAAAAAGAACAAGCTCTTTTATGTTAAAATCATGGAACAAAGTTAAAATTTTCTTTTAAAAAATATCACTGTATGTGTTAAAGGGTCATTGGCTTTTCTGGCAATGAGTTTGTTTACCAGTAATAATCTATATGTTAAGCTGCCTGAAGTCAGATGAAAACTATTAGTGGCTAGAAAGAATATTTATACATTTATACCCATGAAAATAATCAAACTTACATAATAGACTTCGCAAAATAGGATGAAAAAAGTAGAGGGACTTTTTACTCATGAACAGAAAAGAAACCACTTCTGACATATAAAGGTGACATTTCTATGTCACTTGCTTAAGATGTGTAAACAACAAAGTGATCTTGAATTGCACACTGTTTCTGGTAGAAATGAAAGCCAAGCATCCAATTTGAGTCATTTTATGTCTTTCAGATGAATAGCTGTGAGGTACATCCTTTGAGCCAGACAAATGATTTGAGACAGTTCCCAAAATGTATGATTATATATAAGCACCTGCTTGCTGTTATGATGATTCAGCCAAGAACAATTGTGAATGCTTTTATGAGTTCTGCAAAGCTATTAACAGTCACGGCAGGACATGAAAATAGATTGACTCTATATAGTTGTCAGAAGAGAAAGAAGGCCTTATTTACAATTCCAACAATTTCTTTTATAACATGCTGCACTAGAAAGGTATATCATTGGTCCATTGGACTGACACTTCTCTCCATTGGTTACGTAATAGGAATCAACACCTGGGAACAGTTGTTATGGGAAAGGGAACACTGTCTACTTAACCTGTTTCAAGAAACGGAGAGAGATATTTTGAAGAGAGAAAACTGTTGACAACTTTCCCTTGGGAAAGGGGCTAGTAATAGTTAGCAAGCTAAAAATTCAGACTCAGAAAATGTCGAGCCCATAATTAACCTCAGCAGAGTATAAACCAGTCTTTTTCTTAAGTTCCATAGTTCTGAAACCCCTCCAACAACTCTTGTGAATAATATGGTGAGCAAGTCTCTGTATATTGGACCACATAGTCTAGAAGGACAAAATTTCAGAATGATGGGCTACAAGGATAGGGGTGAGCAGTGAACCTCTACATGGATGAAACTGTTAGGAAACTGAAATGAGTCTAAATTCAATGTCAATCAGATCTGTGAAAGGTCTTTTCTGGTCCTCTGGACTATCTGAACCAGTGAGACAGTGCAATCATGGTCTGGCAAAAGTTCTTTTTAATTGCCTCAGGATGTAGATTCCGATGTTCAGATACCTGCAGCCAAGTAGGCAAGGACTGTGCAGCAGGAAGCTCAACTTCAATTTCAGACTTTGTCATAGGGGCACAAAAAGCAGCAAATGACAGTCAGCCTATCATTACTCCAAGAGAAATGTCAAGGAAAGTCTCTCACCTTGCATATTTGTGTAAGGCAATGACAATTAAAAAAATAGGGAACATAAAAGAGGTGATCCAAAAGAAAGCAAATACTGTTACTGTCTATATGCAAGATGGTCTATTAGGAATACTAAATGTCAGAATGTAATAGTACAAGCTCCTTTAATTTGTGTCTCTTCTAGAAATTAAAAACAAGAAAAAGAGGAAAGACGATTGTCTGTGGGAGCACGAATAATGGACTTAGTGAAGACAGAGATCATGAACTTATCTCATGCTTGGAATTTCTTAACAGAAGCCACTTATGGAAGTGAAAGTGGCTTATGATGGTCCACAATAAATGTCATGTGGCAAATATTATACAGAATGGATAAAATAATATGTATGTATATATATATAATGGATAAAAGCATAATTATGCCCACTGTTCAATGACAGATTTGCTTCGAAGTCAGTGAGCAGACAGAAAATGAGATATCATCATGAGTATCACTAGTCTATGTGAATGAGAAGAGTACCCCCTGACCAGAACTCCTGAGAATGTGGCAGTGGTGCTATAACCCCTTTCTTATTGAAGAGAAATAAAATGTTTAAGGCCATGAACTTCTGCTCTGTGATCAGTGATCTCCAGATTCATTATGCAACTTTGTAGAGTTTCAAAAGTCAAACACATGAATAGGAAGGATTTATACATATATATTCAGCTATATTTTTCTCCTTTGCAAAAAGTTATGGCTATAAAGGGTACAGATAGCTCTTAATATTCATCTATGTTACAAAAATTTTCTCGTGTTAGGCCTGTGTCATCAATATCCAAGCATACAATGAAACTTGAAAAATTATTTTCCCATAAGCCTAATCAAAAAACAAGCCCTTGTCTACAGAACAGCATGCCCTAAGGGGAGAGAGGGTTAGAATGGGAGAACATTTCTATCCAACCGGTTACAATGTTGGTGTATTGATAAAGGTGGCCAGGGAAGAGCACACTGTCTCCCAGCCACAGTGAATGAGTGAAGAGTGACTAGCAGAAAGAACACAGTGTCTTCCCATATCATTCCTTTGCCTCTTTGCCTTCATGGAAGTGACTGAAGCTGGAGCCTGTACAGCCACAGTCTCTTTTCCCTCCTCCCCTTTTCTTACCACTCTTTCCAAACAAAGACTGGTGCTAGAATCACCAAGATCAATGACACTTTTTAAAGAGATTGAGTCAAGCATGCAAAATTCCTGCTGTCAGTTTGCACTTTATAGTTTACATAACCTTGATTGACATATGTGAAGTAGTTCGGTGGGCTGTGATCAACTAGGGATTAGGCTGATTTTGAGTTTCAAGCACAGATGAAGGGATTGGATAAGAAAAGTAATTTTTTCTTCTTCTTCTTTGTGCTTTTCATGAGCAGAAGTACCTGTTTTGTATGTAAAGACTGTTTGTAGAAAGCTGAATATTTACCATTTTTTCCCTGTTGAATAAGAAACATGGAAAAAAAGTCTTTGCCTGTGTTGTGCTGCTGGTGCTTTGCTTGACTAGTATGTTAACCCAGACATTCAGTAAATAAGATCCCTCAAGTCAGCAACCGCTCACACACCAAACCCATGTGTGTCAAGCAATGTCTACTCCAACTGCAACTTGAATAAATATACAAAATCTAGTTTTAATCTTGGTAGTTTGTGTTCTGGTGCAGCAATATATGTTTACACAAAGGTGCATTTGGCTCCCCAGAAGCTGAGGCTTTCTGGAAGGCTTGCTCAGTGTTTTGGTGTTGAAATTCACCCCACAATCCCTTCATTTATTGGCCTGTGTAGTTAGATTAATTCCTGCTTGGTGTTGTGCCAGAAAACAATGCATTTGTTATGCCTTTTGACATGAAAGTTTACTCCTGCAGGGTAGAAACACTTCCAACCTGAGCCGCTAGGTCATCTGAGGTTTATATCATGGAATCATAGAATGTTAAGGCTTGAAAGGGACCTTAAAGATTGTCTAGTCCCAGCCTCCCCTGCCAAGTGTGAGGACAATTCCCACTAGACCAGGCTGCTCAAAGCCCCATCCAGCCTGGCCTTAAACACTGTCAGGGTTGGGGCATCCACAACCTAGGTGGGCAACCTGTTTCATTATGTCACCACCCTCAGAGTAAAGAATTTCTTTCTGATATTCAACCTAAGTTTCCCCTGTTTTAATTTGTGCCCATTACTCCTTGTCCTGTCACTACAGTTCTGATGCAGAGTCCCTCTCCAGCTTCCTTGTAGGCCCTCATCAGATACGGAAAAATTGTTACGAGGTTTCCACACAAACTTCTCCTTTCCAGGCTGAATAGCCCAAACTTTGTCAGCCAGTCCTCATAGGGGACATGTTCCTGCTGTATTATCAACCTCATGGTGCTCCTCTGGACTTCTCTTACACTTCCTTCTTTTGTTGGCAGTACTAGAACTGTACACAATGCTCCAGGTGTGAGTCCTATAAATCATTGCAGCTCACAAAGAAAAAATAATCCCCTAGATTCACAGAATCACACAATAATTGAGTTTGAAAGGGACTTATGGAAATTATCTAGTCCAACCACCCTGCTAAAGAAGGTTGAACAGGATTACATCCAGGTGGGGTTTGAATACTTCAGAGAGGGAGATATTTGAGCAGTAGTCCATAATCTCTTTATGCATCCTGTTCCAGTGTTTGTTCATCTTCACAGTAAAGAAGTTTTCCCTCATATTCAGATGGAACCTCCTGTGCATCAGTTTCTGCCCTTTGCCTCTTGTCCTGTTTCTTGATACTACTGAGCAGAGCCTGGCCCCATCCTCCTGGCATCCTCCCTTCAGACACCGATAGACCTTGATGAGGTCCCCTCTCAGTTTTCCCTTCTCCAGGTTAAACAGGCCCAGCTCCCTCGTCCTTTTCTCATAAATTAGGTACTCTGGTCCCATAATCATCTTTTTAGCCCTCTGCTGGACCACTCCAGAAGTTCCTCATCTTTTTTGAACTGGGAACCCCAGAACTGGACACAGCACTCCAGTTGTGGTCTCTACAGGGCAGAGTGGAGGGGAAAGATAACCTCCTTTTACCTGCTGACCACCCTCTCCCCAGTGCAATTTCTAATTTGGCACAGCCTAAACCTTTATGCATTCATGCTTTCCTGGTGTTACAATTTTTTCTAGGGACTCAAAAGAGAAGTCATATTTTTCTGTAAAGAATTGTGAAAATATCCCAGAATTTAACAAGTTCTAAAAATGATTGGATCCTGTTAGCACCATGCAGAGACTATTTCTTAAATATCATGTGCCAGATGCAAAAAACAAAATGTCTGAAATAATCATAATTTTCATAGGCTAAGAATGGTGTCTCCCACTGAATAGGAAACGTGTATGTGTGAAAGGTTGGAGAGGTTCGCAACAGCTGATTTTAGCTCTTTATATATATATATGTATATATTTGAGAACACAAGCTCTAAATAATCCCAGATTTTATGACCAAGATGTTTTTAAAAGAGAAACATAACTGCAGTTTTTCAGTCAAATTTCTTTTTTTATGTACAAGCTCTAACCTTCACTTTTTTTGCTGAATGGGTGGGTCATGACTCATTGACATAATCTCTTCAAAGACTACCAGCCTGGGTGTCTTCCTTAATGATATTGCTTGTTTCATGAATTCATACAATGACAGTTGAGAAAAATGCTTATTCTTTGAAAGGTCAGTGTACACTTTAATCTACATCAGAGCAATTGGTTTCTGCAGAGCCTGTTGCTAAAACATAGGTTTTAACCTTTTTACATCTCAGCTTTTCAGTCTTCTTTTCATTACTGCTTTCTGGACTGACACAACAGCTATTTGACATTAAAGTTTGAATCTTCTATCCAAAATTCTAAATTTGGTAAGGTCAGGACTGTATCTGCTCTTCCTTATCCTCATCCTCAAGACTATTTTAATGAAAGACCAGCATTACACAGCCCAATGCTAAAAGGATTATAGAAATTGCAGTGCACAGCACTCCTAACCCTATTTCATGCAGGGAATCAAAGCCAAAAGTGGTTTGTTTTGTTTTGTTTTCATTACAAATAATGTTTGCATCCCATCATTACTGGACAGAAGCCCAAGAGGTCTATCTATCTACCCACCTGCAGAATTGTTTTCCTGCCATTGCCATCAGGCTCCAGTCAATAAGCGACTGAGGGTAGAACAGAACTTGCTCAGTGCAGAGTACACAATCAGCACTGAAAGCAATCACATTAAAATTCCTTTGCCTGAAGGCCTTTGAAACAGTATTGTCCTTTTGAGAATGTCTCATGCTGAATATGCACACACACACCAGAGGAATACACACTCTTGTAAAAACATACTATTTTGCTGTTGCAAGTTTACTCAAGACAACTGGAGAAATAATTTATGTGGGCCAGACGTAGATGTGCAAACATCTAATAAGACAATCAGTAGAAAGGCAGTGAACCACACAGAACCCTAGCACGTGACTCTACTTGAAATTTATTATGTGAATTAAATAATACAGTTCAAAACCTTTTTATATCACTTTGCTGTTCTCCCTTGGTGCAAGAGAATGAATTAGACAGCTGTCACCTCATCTGTAAATAATGTTCAAAGCTAATTTCTTTGAAGATGTTCCTTTATGTGCATTTCAGTAATATGAATGTAGATAATTAAATATTAAGATATTAAAATCAGGTTGAATATAGTCAGTAGCTGAAGTAAATTACTACCTTGTACTGAATCTTTATCACATGAATCTGCTTGTTTTGTTTTGTTTTGTCTTACTCTATTCAGAAAGAAATACCAATAAATTGCGATTAGTACTGGATAAGATGTTTAGATGACAACCTCTTTTTTGTCAAATTTGAAAAATTTTTTCCTGATTTGTGTCTTTCTGGACATGGCATAAGGTGAAGTATGTGAGGATCATATTCTCAGGTGAGACTGTATTCCGTGCTCTGTACCTGGAATAAGTTACTGAGCAAAACTGTGGAGCAAAAGCCTGTCTGAGGCCAGGGGTAAGAAACAGAAGCAACACCCTCTGTACAAAGAGTAATGCCAAGGAAAAGGATGGCCACAAGGCCAGAGAGAAACGTCAGAGAAAGTTCAGCGAAATTTATAATCCCAATGGAGAGGCAATCAGGGCACTGGTGTT
Organism: Donacobius atricapilla; assembly: GCA_013397315.1. Lineage (NCBI taxonomy): Eukaryota > Metazoa > Chordata > Aves > Passeriformes > Mimidae > Donacobius > Donacobius atricapilla. Next base: position 505,513 of record WBMY01011159.1, read on the forward strand.
TAATATTCCAATTACGCCTCCTCAGTGTCAAAAGGAGCTTTGTCTTTGGGCTTTGCCTGATCCATTAAGACTTGACACACCATGGCTTTGCCTTGGCAGGAGATGCTGAGGTAGCTGCACCAGACCTGAGCCTGTGCTCCCTGTTCTGACAGACCATTAAGCTATATTTGCTGGATTTATTACTTAGACTGTATAATATGTTTGTCCCATGAAAAGCAATATGAAGCACTAACAGATTAGGAAATAGTTCAGCATGAATTTAGGAAAGTAAATATGCTTACTTTTATGGTTACTCCATGAATTTTATTCTATGCACTTATGCATTCACTACATAAGTATTTCAGAGACACAAATCACTCTTACCCATAGCCAATTACTGTGACCTGAGTCTAGAGCATACCAGACATGTCCCCTTACTAAAATAAAATTTAATTCATACCTATTGGTGTTGACACTAAAATGTAGAGAGGAAGATGTGCATGTGTATAAGCTCTCAATTGAAGAAGAGCTATATAGAGTTAAGAATGACAGACCTGTCCAAAAGTGGCACTGTTTTTTTCCCTATTTCCAATTTGTTTTGCGTACCATATGTTACAGCAAAACATCCCACAATGCAGGCTGGTTTGTTTTGATTTTTAAGTCTTGCACTCCATGGGTCAGGAGTTAGGACATACTTAAAGGATATACTTAAAAATCACAGGACAGAGTCTCTCCTGCATTTGCATACCATTTCTGCTACATATAGCCTGTAAGTTAATGGAGGAAAATTTAAGTGAATAATGTAAGAGTATAGTGAAAACTAAAAGACTGTATGAAAACAAAAGATTTTGTGTATTCCTTAGCAGCTCATTTGCATGCAGCCTAAAAATGCAGTATTTCTTCAAGCATATCTTTTTCTTGTAAGGAAGATGTAGTCTCATTTAGGAACAACACAGCTACACTGCAACACATTCTCAGCCTTTACATTTCAGTAATTGAGTTATTTATTGGAGAAATACTCTATAAATTCCCCCCAAACAGGCAGTAAAAAACCAGCATATACATGCATGGTGCCTAGCTGATTTACAGGGACTGGTGCCCTTTAAGTTGTGTAGCAAAATAATGATTTCTTCAAGTTAGATGGCTGGGTTTAGTGACGTGTACTAAACAGGAATACCTCCTGTAAACAGATACATTGCTAGTTACCATTGCTCTTTGCAGTATAAAAGCTGCCACAAACATACTAAAAGAGTGATCTGTTTTCTCTTCTAGCTTGCTGCTCTTGCAAAGTTGTGAGGGGAATAGCAAGCATGTTTGTAATTAAAGATTACACACAAGTAACACACAGTTCTTCTGTGTTATCATTTCACCTACAAACCCCCAGGCTAAAACAGCAAAAGAAGCACATATAGGGCTGTTGATGGGATTTTCTCTGCCTGAATTATATCTTAGAAAGACCAAAATTTTGAGCATGGGTCCTAACAAAAAAAAGAATAAGATTCCATTTACTGCTGCTGTCTGCTCAGTACTCCTCTGTAACAGGTGCAAGAAAAAAAGTGCAGAAATAAACTTCTCCTCTACAATTATTTTCTAGGAAGATGGGGCTACCTGTAATCTCCACTCACTGTCCACAGTGGTCTTCAAACCCTCCAAGAGCATGGGAACTTCCAGGTATTCCCGTTCCAAAAAGGCCAGGCCAAGGGAGTGATAAGGTCTCCTGCGAGCTCTTGCGAGCATATGGGTGAGAGGAGTCCAACAGGAAGATGTGTTCTTTTTGTAAAACATCAGACTTGTACATAAAACTTGAAAATTAGTCTTGGAAGCTGCAGGAAGGTGTTAATATCTTTCAGAGAGATGGAAAAAGAGATACATGTAATCATGAAATTTTAACTGAAGAAAATGTTTTTAAGAAAGATCTGCTCTTTTGCATAACCTGTGGGGACTTCTCAGCAAAACTCCCTGCCATGGTCGTGCCTTGCTCATCAAGGCATGCAGAAGTCGAAATGGCTTGATGAGGCTATAAAGTCTGGCCCACTGCATTGGCCCATGAGACTGAGCTTTGGTCCAGATATTGTCCAGTTTTCAGTCTGGTTATAGACACAGGCTTGTGAGCCCCCATTGTCTTCTGTAGAGCCATGGCTGCATGTCATGACTCAGGAATAATCCCTTGGTATCCAACTCAGAGAACAGACAAGATATTCTTATGAATAAGAATTTATTTTACCATTGGATTATTTTACCATTGTCACCTCCCTCTTCTCCCACATAAAATAACCATAGCTTTCCATTTTGGTTCTAAAATCAATTCCTTTATGACCTTGGAATTATAGTTAGTCAAGTCTTTGGAATATTTAGATGAAGGATTTTTCTTCTGATCAGTCTTTATATTTTAATAAGAGACTACACAGTTTTTCTGGTTGTGTTCCAGTAAGGAACCCCCATGCCTACTGTTTAACTGAGAAAATATGAGCACCAGTTCATTACATTCCAATTTATTAACAGCCCCTAGTAACTCCCAATGGGAACCTGGCATGGGTTTTCACAGGAGCACAATAACACTCTGGTATGTAACATCTTTTAGACACTATAATGGAAAAGACTATGGCAATTTTATGTGGACTTTATGGAAAATAATGACATACAGAAAATGTATGAGTAGAGCACTGTCAATGAAACTCTGCAATCAGATTATTTTTCTACCAGGCTCTAACTCCTGCTTCATGATGCATAGCATATATCACAACCTAGTATTTCCCAGAAGAGCCCGTAACAGTGAGAAGTATTGATTAAATGTTAACCCCTTGACACAGAAAGTTGAAATTTCACAAAGTACATCCCATTACCAGCAATGGTAATATGTTGAGAAAGATCAACAATTCCAAACAGTTGACGCAACACACATTTTTATCCGTAGATTTGAATTTATATGTTCAAATTTATTTTTCACTGCATGTAGTTATAAAGCAAATACACTTTAAAATATAGTACTGGGTGCTAGTATTACATGCACACACACATATTTATACAGTAGTGACAAAATATTGTTTGTAAATTAGCAAATAGAAATATAAATATCAATCTGCATATGAATTCCAACATGCTGTTATGCTAAAATGTGTATGTGTGTTTTCAACTACTCACACATTTGCATTAGCAGTCTATAATAACTGGTTACTTCTATATATAATTATGAAAATTGCATAAATCCTCCAAGTATATAAATGTGGATACAATGTATTTCTTTTTTTACCTTAAAGCAAGTTAGTTTACTCAGAATTTTGTCACTGGTTTTCTTTCTGAAATTCAACGTCTCCCTGGCAAATTTTTTTCCTAAATCCTTGACACCTTGTCTGTAAAACAAGCTCACTTTTTTTTTCTTATTAAATATTTATGAGACATAGGATTTTCTTTATCTAAAGAAAAGATATAATTTAAATCAGAAAATATTCAGCTCCTACAAATATAATTGGCAAATTTAGAAATAGGCAATTCTCAAAATATTAATTCAGATGACATCTCAGGGGTTCGCACAGCAGAGCAAAACCTCAAGGCAAAAATCTCAGGGATTCTCAGTAAAGCTTTCTCTGGGTGGATATTTTGATTTCATGATGTAACAATGACTTTATTTACAGTCTCTTACACTAATAATGCTGTCAGCCAGATGACTTTAAAAAACCCGCCTAAATTGTAAAAATTATAGAACTTAATCAAAACATGTCTTTGTCCACTTAGTTTAGTTATTTTTTCTTTATTGCATAAGAAACTAATATTGCGGGCTATTAGCATTACTATTAATTTCCTTATTGCTCTACACATCGGCAGTCAAAGATGCTTAAATGTCTGCTTTCACTAGAAGTTACCACTTAAAGATACATGGGGTAGATGTGTACACATTTCCCAGTGTCTCTGAATCAAGACACAGCATAATGAATCAGTGGGCAATACACTGCTGTATCTGCCTCAGAAATATTTGTAGGACATTCTAAAACCATCTTCAGCAACACAGAGTTGCAGTCAGGGGCTCTATGCATCAAATCCATGTTTATGCAGTAACCCATAAAGTTACTCTTTTGGAAAGCCCTTAGCAAGGTGTAGACCATGGCAGCAATATGATGGCTTTCATTTATCAGGAGCAGTGTAAAACCCAAACACTGTATTAAATAAAGAGGGAATGTATGAGAAGTCCTGCTGAGTTTTACCTTTCATTACATGGGAGTTCCACTGTTGTGGAATTTATGGACTTGTGATTTTATGGAGTGTGCCTATGACTTTTTTTTTTTTTTTTGTCTATATCTATTCAATCAATTGCTTTAATTTACTCTCTCTGCAGGCTGCAAGTTATTGTTTACAAGTTTTCAGTCCTTGCAAGCATTACAGGGCAATATTCATCATAGGGAAGAAGTATGTCTGCCAGAACTTTTTGGAAAGTTGTGCCCACTTGTATGTGTGTGCCCCCTCAGCCAGCATTTCTTGGAGATGAGGGATTATTGTTGACACAATGCAAAAAAGAAGGGAACAAGTCTCGATGCATTGTTCATAAGTATACTTTAAATATTAAACATTACAAAGGTCCAGTTTAATCAACGTAAAAATTGCAATGAATAGCAAATCTATAGGCAAAAAATAATTTGATGTCACTGCACAAATATAACCTGAGGTTTTGTCAAAAATGGTATCACAACAAAGAGCTAGAATTTCCTACTGTACTCCTTTAGAACCTAAGCTAGTTGGACAGCATTGCACAAACAGGGAAACCAGGCACACTATGCCTTGGTTCCTTTTCTTCCTCTTGTCCTCTGCATTGGAAAATCAATCACAACTTTTGTCCACAGCAAGTTCACTCTGCATATGGAAAGGTCAAAGGCAAGGCATGAGAAGAAGGTTGCAGGGTGTGTTTCTCATTGTGGACACACTTTCTTGGTCTGAGCCTGTTACAGCTCCACTGCTCATAAGTGTAACAACCAGAATAAAACCAGGTGCCCTGGATTTCCCTCTCCTGGCTTTACACTGCCCGGAGGATGGCCACCTGCAGCTCTCTCCTTCCATTTAATAAGTAAGGATTAAATTATGTACTCAAGAAGTGGGANTGCTTTTTCTATTTCCCTGGGAAACGTCAAGGCATTTCTAGAAATGTTCTTGGAAAGTTATCTGACCTTCAGCCTGTGATTCAGCTGAGATGTTCAGCTCTCCATCTGAGGCTATGACCCCTGAGATAGGCATGGAAAGTGATGGAGCTGTAAAGAGAAGGTACAATTCAGGAAGGATACCAGCATTCTGAGCTCTTTGCTGTCATGCTGCAGGGAGAGAAAATACAAATGTGTCCCAGAAAGGAGCAGCCTAATTCAAGAACAATATCAGGAGGCAAACACAGGAACAACTTCACCTTGCTCAGAAAGTCTTCAGATCTGGGAGAAGAATGGATATGCATCTTAGGATAGATGGAGAGAAGGGTGTTTCCATATTTATATTCTTTAGCATGCTTTTCCCTGGACTTTGATTCAGAATAAGGTTCTGGTTATGTACACTCTAGGGCTGAACCACAAAAGCTATTCCAATGGCCTTTCATCTGCAGGGGATGTGGCTCCAACTCCCAACTTTTTTAATGTGTTTTATATTGGATATTTAATGACAGGAGGGAGGAGGGATATCAAAGAGCATAAATAATCCTACAATCAACATCAACCTCTAGTAAAAGCTGGAAATATGCATAAGAGAAACAGCTATGAGTGAGGGGAGTCATTCTCAGCACTATAGAAAATCTTAGTGATCTGGGTGTCCCTTGAAATATGACAATACATGCCATTTTGGCTAGCTGCAGTTCTGTCCACAGGGAAAGAGGACAACATTCATTTCACATAGACTGCTAAACAGCTGACAGATGATAATGACTTCATGTCACAGGTGACCCAAAGGTGAAGGTCTCCATATCTCATTACGCAGCCCCTTAGCTTTCCAGTAATCCCAAGTACTTTTTGTCAGGCCCACACTTTTATGTGTGGAAAGAAAGCATTCAATCATATGCACTATTTCTCTCCCTTTGCCAGATCCTTCCTTCAGGATGGGAGGCCCCTCAGGCATTTGAGGACTGAGATACCATGTTTGGAGGGTTATTTTCATCAGCTGGTAAAGCTTGAAGCAAGCATCACTACTCCCAATCACACAGAGCTCTAATTGAAACCATTCCCAGTAGCTCTGTATCTACATATACACATCCTGATTATGACAAAGCTCATGAATAATCACTGGTGTGAACTTGTTCCTCATTGTCACAAGCTCAGGAAAGCAATGGGGATCCAATGGCATCACCCGATCCCTCTGCAGGGCAAAGATGACGAAGTTCCTATTTTCTAAAAATAATTACATAGCCCAGTGTGAATTTGTGCTGCAAAGGACACCAGGATGACTCACAAGCACAGAGATTATGAAAATGTATTCATGCTGCAGCATTAGGATTAGGACAGAGTGAAGTTGTAAATATTCAGCTTCGCTTCAGGTTTCACCTCAGCTCTTCAAATTTCTGGCTAACCCCATTTGCAGAATTAACTCAGCATTGTTTCCTTAAGCACACAAAAATACTCCTTTCTAAAAGCTTTTGAATGTGATGCAGCAAATTCCTCTGCTCTAGGTTCTGTGCTCTCCCTCCCTTGTTAACACATATGGTTTCCAAAGGGGGAGAGTATGTCAGGCAATTTCTCTTTTCTGACCCTATGAATCTAAAATGAGATGGTTTCATTGTCTTTCTTTATCCACACTGTAATTGCAGTTCCTGGTCTATTTCTATAATGCACGTCTCTGGGGATCCACACACAATCATAGTATATTAGAATATTTCAATGCTTTTGTTTTCTTCATGGCTCTTGTAATGCTTTCTTTCATATTCCTGATCCTCACTGGCACATACAGGAGTACCTCCACTGAAGTCAACAAAATGTCATTTATTTCTCGCCTGCTGAGGATTTGATCCGAGACCTTTAGCTTTATCTGTTTTGTACCACTGCTGAACAGTTTACTGTATTTTTTGCCCTCTTAAAGAACAAAAATACATATAGTTCTATATGTAAACTTCCTATCAAACAGTCATATAAAACTTATGACTGTGATTATACAACATAAAGGGAGTATAAATAATGCCAAGAAGATTATTTTCAATATCCTTAATTGACAAGACTAGTAAAAGGTACAGAGTGAAATTTTGTCTCATGATAGGATGGAGATCAAGATCAGTAACATTTATGGTACTTTGCAGGAAAACTGAGGTTCTTTCTCTTGGTTACTTCAATCTTCCATATAAACAGTTTTGAAACAACAGCAGGTAGAATTTATATTAAGATCTGGTCAAATTTGGTCTGTGTATTTAAAGAGAAATTCAGATTTTTTTTTCTGTTATCAGTAGAAATGAATGCTTTGGAGACATTGCTAAAACAGTAAGCTTCTCACCTTAAAATGATATTTAGGAAAAATGTTGATTTCAGTTGCAAGATAAAACATTTTTCTCCAAATACAGATATTTCTGCCTGCTCATTATACAGTTATGGTTTTGTATTTTTTTTTTTCATTCTTAGTAGTGGGTCTGTATAAATGTCATATCCTGTAATGCCTAAACCAGACATGCCATAGAAAAAATAGCACATATTCATAGATATATAGATATGGATATAGATATTCAAAATTTTACTCTGGTCTTTTTCAATGACAGTAACTAAAACAAAATACTTTCAATCACAATTCTTTTCCTTGACAGCTTTCATTTAAATGGCTACACAATTCAAAGTGTCCTAGTGCTTCTGTATGTTATTTTCCAAGAAATTGTTTCACCAAAAATTCTAGCTCAAGTATGTTCAAGCTGCAGAAGAGGGAGCTGATAAATATGACTGGAATGATATAAAAAGATTAATTTTTTGTCCCATGATGACAGCCAAGCAGTGGAGCAGGCTGTCTAGAAAGGGTATGCAATCCCTATCCCTGGAGACTATGAAGATTTGACTGATCTCACAGCTGCTCAGATTTTGGGCAGGAGTTTGTATTGCAGATGTCCTGTGGTTCCTTCCAACCTAGGCTGTCCTACTGTCCTCTAGTCCTAGGAAATGTGAATTATGTTGTAGAGCTACCAGTGTTTTCAAATGTAACCAAGGAGCTAACGTGGTACAGATGAAACATTTTTAATTTTTTTCCTCACTCATGGAATGTTGTCTCTTTACTGAAGTCACCAGCTGGAACTGCTTTAACAGGATGAGTATATTAATGACACACTTCTGAGAAAAGTATAAACTCAAAGCAGTCACTACAAAGTCTTCTGAAAGCTAAATACAACCTCCAGTCCAGAAATTTTAGCAGACTCATGAAGAGTGCGTTACTATGATCTATAACTTTTTTTTTTTTTTGTTTTGGAAGGTAGCCTTCCAAAGTCAGGATCACTATCAGGATTTTAATATTAAATGTGAAAAGAAATACCACATATGTATTATTCTCAGCTTCAAAATGCCTGGCTATTTTGTACTCTGTCTTATCCAATATTTATAAAAACAACACATGAACACCTAGAAATTATTTAAGATCATCTTAGTAACTGTCCAGGATGCTCCATTTTAATGGGCTTGGCAGCTTTGTAATTTTTACAAAAGGCTGTGTGCAAAAAAATCCAAAATAATAACCATTGAAGTTTGTGTAATTGTGTAATCGTGGTACTATTATGCTCAGTGCTTTAAACACACACAAATACACACACACACACACACACACACACACAAAAAAAAAATTCTTCATGCCTCAAGGATTTGCAGTCTAGGGATTTCAGGACAACATAATTATACATAATCATCACAGTGATCAACAAATGCATGGGACTGCCCACTGCAAATTTCAAAAGGAAAGAGAAGTGGAAGCCCCAATTCTGACTTAAGCTCTCTAAACAGTCTTGACTAAAGTAGTTTCCTAGACTACTCTGCTTCCATTGGTGGGAGATATATAGGCACCTCTCAAGGTAGGCTCACTGAATCCTTAACAAGCAGCATAAACTACTTCCTGAAGCACCCATCATGTGCGGAGGTATTTAAATTCTGAAGCCAGATGCAGAGACATTTCTCATGATTTTGAGTTAAGGCATCTAAAATTAAAATGAATTTTTAATCACAATCTCCCATCTGTTTTTCTTAACATAATACAAGCAAATAGCAATATTAAATTCTGAAATAACAGCAGAAATAACTCCCCTTCCCCGTTTTTCTTTATTCTTTTGTGAAACTTTTTAATAGCAGAATTGAAATCTATGATGTTTTTAGATTAAAATCTATTTCACCTTTTTCTGCCTAATTTTTGGAACTGTTTATCATTTTAAATTTTCCAGAAGTATTACATTTCGAAATTTATTATTGGACTTTATTATAGTGCCCACAAGTATAACTGGAGCATAACAATTTCCAAAAATAAGAGAATGAGGGAAGATAGAGAAAGAAGTGGGAGGGAAAGGTGCAGATTTTTCCCACAGACAAAAATTATGAAATGCTACTCATTCCATTTTGATATACTAAGAAAAAAGAAGAGGATAAAAGTTTAAAACCAAAAAATGTTTAGCCTTATGCCTTATCATTTTGTCTGAAACCCTGAATAAACTTTATTTAAGTATGCATCTCCAGTTTACAACCAGAACTGATTCATCAAATTTCTTTTTAATATTTTTAAATTTATCATTTATAGCTAATATGAGATACTTGTAAGAATTTCCAAAGACAGTAAAGGATTTTCCCATCCAGATGCTAGGCAATTCAAAGAGATGTGTGGGACCCTCACCAGCCAAACACATGCCACTGACAGGCTGCCAGCAGACCTTTGTTGCCAAACAAATCACCCAGAAAAGACCAAGAGAGCAGACTAGGCTCATGCAGCTACTGATCTACAGCCAGCAACTTTTGTGCTTGACACAGTTCTCTGCAACGAGAGATAAATAAACCACAATCAGAGCATATAAGTAGATATTTAGATTAAGGCTTTGGCCCCACCATTAACAAGGTTGTGTTAAGGTTAAATTCAAGTTGTTACCACCACTAGATGTTTTAGCAAGTCCTGTGTAATTCCCTTAATAATCAGGCAGCAGGGTGGTGTTCAAAGTCACAACCTATAGTTAAAAATTGAAAGGATAAATCTCTGAGAAAAGAGCTGAGCATAATTGTATGTAATATATAGTGGGCTTTCTACAATGAATATAAGAAATTTTGAATACTGGATAAACCAGGGAAATGACAGTATGGAGAACAATATATCATCTCAAGCACTACAAGGTCCTCTGTGATTTAAAGTGATTGTGAATGGTGTCCCTGATATGTTTTGTCTTTCTTAGTTTGAAATCTGTGCTCGCTCCCACTGTTAAGCAAAAGCAAATACTGATATTTGCAGTACAGGTTGTCCTCACAGAATGTAAAGGGCAGCTGAGGTAAATCTCTACCAGGTCACATATGATATGTTGAAAATTTCTCAGCTGCAGCATTTGCCTTAAATGTGTGTCTTAATCCTTTCACCTCAGTGCAGAAAATGTTCATCAATGTACTGCTTATTGATCTTGTGCTCATATACTGAACTAAAGCCCTATATTATCACAGAAATTTGTCTTGCCTTTACTGTGATTATAACACACTTTGCAAATTCCCTGTGTCTAAGAGGCTGAAATGCTTTAAGGCATTGTAATGATCAGGGAAAGTGCATAAACAAAACACTCAGGAGTTGTGGAATTGAGAACATTCATAAAGAACTAAGCTTAAAAATACATTTTGGACATCACAAAAAAATCTCTTTGCATCATGTTGTGTCTTTCTCTGACTGAAGGTAATAAAAATTCAGAGTTGTTTAAGTAAAGCACATTTCTAATACCATAGTCCACTGAGCTCCATAACACCATCTTGATTTGATTTCTCATGTTCCACATTTAGTAATCACCCAGTTTGTTCTGGTGGGTAATAGAAATAGTATTTATGGGTGAGAAAGGCTGCAAACAGCTCCTGTCCTTGAGAAGCCATTCACTGTACTTGTATTCCTCATACACTCTGCTATGTCATATTCAAAAAGCTGCTCACAGGTACAATAGCTTCAATTGTAGCTTCAATTCCAGGGGTAAAAAGCTTTCCTTTTTCAAACAGAAAATTCACTATACCTATGTATTGCTGAATAACTTCCAGAAAATATTTTGTTGAGCACTTCTGGGTCATGAGTGCACAGCCACATCTTCAGTATTGGACAAAGACATAAGAGATGCTTAAAGAATTGGGAAAATGTGCTGTAGGCACAGTTGCCTGTAGGGTTTAGGTATAACAGTGGTTGGTACAGAGAAATAAATCAGATAATGATCCCACAAGAGATTTTGTCTCTATCTGTGTGGCACCACTGCAAAGAGGCATTTAAAAATATTTGCCCTAGCAGGCTGCCTCCTGCCATGAAATAAAATTGTTCAGTCAAGATCTAACATCTGTGGAAACCTTGTCTTTTTTTACCTTTCTCATTTTTTCCTCAATCCAGATACCCCCTTGACATGTTGCTAAACCTTTATTTCTCTTGATTTGGGGTAAAAGGAAATCAAACCTAGAAGGAGGAAGATATTGCTCAAAAATATAAGGAGGCAGCATAGCAGAAGGCAGAAAGGTGAATAGTAGCAAATTAAGTAGATAAAATTTAAGTCAAACATAGATGATGAATCGTGGTGTAAAAATATTTGTAACTTGATACCTATGAGAAAAGAAAAGCATTCCTCATTACCTCATCTCTCTAGCAGTGTTAAGATGTCTTTGCAATAGGCTGAATATTTTTAGGGCATTTATGAGCTGGATCATATGTTCTTTATGAAGAAAAGATATATGAATAAGATGTAATTGATCTACACATTCTCTTGAAAATGTGCTTTACTTTCTGTTGTGTGGTCTCTGCTCCTCGTCCCCAGACAGACAAAACTCTTCTGTGACTGGTTAACTTTCAGTGGATAGAAGTTTGGATAAGTCATGCCCTCTGCATACTGGCATATCAGAGAGAGGGTAATGCTAAATCCCCAGAAAGTGTCTTGACTTTGCTTTCCAGGAATTCCTGATATTAAATTTAGATGTTTTGAGAAACTCCAAGGACTGCAGGTACTTCTACAAATGGGAAAAAAATCCCCAAAGTACACCTTTTATTTTCATTGTACAAAATGAGACATCTGTATAGGAAATCAAATGGTGTAAATTTGGATTCAAAAAGACATACTCTGATGGGGGCACAGCCACTGCTTCCCATCTAGTAGATCCATGAGTCTATCCAGAATCCTGGATAGAATTCTCAGAACACACATGGATGGGTTTTTGTTTGAAAAGGAAAATCAGAATGAGTGTTTTGCACCTCTAATATTACTGAAAACTCCTTTCAGAGAGCTGCTTATAAAACAGGCAAGGTCAGATAAGTCTAAAGCAAGCAGCTGAATACCCCAGCTGTAGAAATCCTGAGGTCATCCCTTATACAGCAAGTTTTGTTAAAATACAGATTATATCAGAGAAGAGATGTAGTTTTGTACTTTAAAACCTGCCTATTGTACCAAAGGCATTAGGATTATATCAGTGTAGCTGAAGATTTTATGGCAATTTAGATGATGGCAAATTATTAATGTAGAAGTACTTGTTTTATCAAGAATATCACTTTGCTTTTTGTCTGATTTTCATCATGTGCCATATGTACAGCAGTTGATCAAAGGCTGTGAAAGCATAATCTCTTGCCTCACTTATCATTTCTGAGAAAAGATGAGAAGGAGGAGAAAGGAGGGACAGAAGATGATGATCACAAATAGAAAAGTTTCAAAGTAGATCAAATAAGACTGTCTGTAATAGTTTCCCTTTAATGAAAGGCATCATTAATCAGCTGTAATGGTGACTAAGAGTGTTGGTAAAACAGTAAATAAGCTGAAAAAAGCAGACTCCAAGAATAAATGTATACTGCACTGCAGCAGACATGCTTCTCATTAGTTTAACTCAAACGTCACTAGTTAATGGGGGCAGTGATTTAGCAACGTCCTACGTGGTAACACTGTGGTTTCTTCATCAGCCTCTCTCTAGGCACTTGACTAGTGCACCTGTGCAACACAACAGCAGATAGGCATTTATGAGTACTTTGCAGACCGTAACCTAAACCAAACCAAACAATAAAAATGCCCAAACTCAAAAAACCAAGCAAACAACCAAACAACAAACTACCAAAAACCCTCAAACAAAAAACCCCACCCCATAAAAAAAGGAGTAGGGCATTACATGGAGCTCTGTTACTGCCTCTGCATAAAAAATTACCTTGCTGGAAGCCCCGCCAGAAGGATTTACACTGCAGCACAGCTAGGGAACAGCTGGGAGACAAGCAGATCGATAGCATCAATGGCGTTGGTGCAGCGCCTGCATGAGTCACAGCACCTATGCCTGGCACCAGACAGAAGCAAGCACACGACAGTCACTCCCTGCCCATAGCAGCATGTCCCTCCCCAGCACCCAGAACTGGTGCCCCTGGCTGACTTGGGTCCTCTTGCCAAGGGAAGACTCTTCATCCAGGGCTCTTTAAGCAGGGAAACTGGCTTAGCTTTTCAGTAATTCCTTTGGAAGTTCCTACAATAACCTCCTGCGCCCCTTCAGGCTGCCATACACATGTAATGATAGTAAAAGTTTTGTATCATCCTCCTCCGCTGTTTGCAGAGCTGATATTACCCTGTCCTGTGGCTGCTGTGTGAGCCAGTGGAGTGGGCTGGAGCTGAAGCAGAGACGCAACAAGGAAGCAGAGTCAATATTTTGAAAAGTCCATAAAGGTAGACCAGAAAGATTTTAAAACTGTACCAAGTTTGCTGCTGCCAAAGTCAAGAAACAAGACCAAGGGGAGTCATCCTACAGCTGTTTTACATCTGTCTTGCATATCTGCAATGACAAAAAAGTTCATATTGTTAAGAATATTATCTTTTAAACATTAATGAGAAGACTAAATAGAGACATTTTGCATTTATTTGAATACTAAAAAAAGAGATGTTCTATCCAGGTGAATCTAGCAGTCTGAAAACTGTAAGGTAGTGCAACAATAGGAAACCCCCAATATCAAATATTCTGCTATAAAATCACGAATTTATTTCATTCAGCCATGAGTATTACATTTTAATATACAGATAGAGTTGAAAGGCAACTGATGTGAATGGAATTGTTTTGGAAAAGTAAACTTAAAACTGTCTGGACAGAGGTAATAGGGTGGTAGGTGTTTTTCAACCAAACTCATATGCTTTTTGAAAGGCATGAGTAAGTTCTAGGACAGCAGGTTAAATCACCCTTGTCCCTCCCCCAGATTGGTAAGTGTTGAAAAGTTAAACTTTGACATAATTATTGAATGACTGGTTTTGATCCACTATTAAACTTTTTCAGAGTTTTTTCACACAGAAGAGAAGGACCCTACTAAGGAGGATTAAGACAGGTTTAGGTAATTCCTCTTGCTTTGCTTGTTGCCACTGGAACTTCAGTGAATTGACACCAACTCCTCTGAAATCACTACTTTGTGGATGTAAGGGAAGCAGGAAAAGACTTCAATACAGTAATTGACAGGCATCAGCTAGAATCTTTTACTCCTTTCCTTTAAGCACATAACCTGCTTTTAGCAATACTGCAGCTGAAGGACAAAAAGTGGATTCAGATCAAAACTTGGCATTAATGAATAAAGGAAAGAAGATAGAAAAAGCACAAGCACACCATTACTCTCCCTAATGTATCCTCTCAGTTGTCAGAAATCTTAGTATCCTAAGCCAGTTATTGTATTTTCCTCTGTGTTTAACATCCTGTAAGGATCTTTTTATTTCCCATTAATTCCATGAATTGCCTTTTGCAGCCACTTATACTTTTTACATCCACAACATCCTGTGGTAAAAAGGCAAAAAACTTCCACAGATAGGCTCAAACTATGCAAGCATTAGAAGATAGCTAGTGAAATTGTGAGACACCATAATCAATTTTTTTAATGTTTGCTTTTTTTCTATCATTTGTGCCATTTTTTAGTTTCCTTCATTAACTCCTTTTCCAAGTTTAGACATACTAATCCAATTTATCTCTGCAAGAAGGCAGGCACCCTTATTGGAAGGGCTTGAGTCTCTTATATAATATTTGCCATTTTGCTATTTCCCTAGAGATGTCTAGGGAAAATGGGATTATCCAGTTGTATTCTTTTTGCTCTATGACTTATTTCACTTTAATATTCCCCTTATTCCCTTCATATCTCTATTTCTTCTTTTCTTTTTCTTTTTTTTTTTTTTTTTTTCTGTAATAGAGATGAAAGTACAGGGTGAGAGATTTGGGGTGGTTCAGCCTGGAGAAGAGAAGGCTATGGGGAAACCTTAAAGCACATTCTAGCACCTAAAGGGAGCCTACAAGGGAGATGGAGAAAGATTTTTACAAGAGCATGCAGTGACAGAACAAGGGGGAATAGCTTCAAACGGAAAGAGGGGTGGTTTACATTACGTATTAGGAAGAAATTCTTTACTGTGAGGCACTGGAACAGGTTTTCCTGAGAAGTTATGAGTGTTTTATCCTTGGAAATGTTTAAGTCCAAGTTGTATGGAGCAATTTGATCTAGTGGAAAGTGTCCCTGCCCACGACAGGGTTGGAACCAGATGAACTTTCTGTCTTCCAATCCAAACCATTCTAGGTTTCTATGATCCTGTGAAAGAGAGAAGAGTAATTTTTTATCCCAGACCTCTGCAGCTGCCTACCCCACCTTAGGGTGCCTGTGCTTTAGAAGGGACTTCATTGATGCAGTGAGAAGATGCAAGCCTCAAACAGCCCACAAAGCTGCAACACTTCTGTTCAATGCTTTATATTCATAATCTTCAACAGATTATCAAATTACTCAGCTACTTTTAAAAAATACATTTAGATAACAGCCAAAGAAGAGGCAATTCTAGCTGCCTTTACAGATATTTCTTTTACCTACAAAGTTTTCCAATGAGAACAAGCTCTGCTAGAACAGTGAAGTGGCTGAAATTCAGTCATTCCATGTGCCAAAGGAAAAAATGTACCCTTTCACCTCCAACACTAGGGAACAGTTGGTTTTCACAGAGAACACACAAAAAAGTCATGTCCTGCTGATTTGATTTACAAACTGTGGAACTAAAAATATTCTTTTTGTCCTGTCAGAACAGCTGATCTTGTAATTCACTTCAAAATCCAAGTGACTTGCACAAAAAATGCCTGCACACTGAAAAAGTGAAGAAAATGTCTAACCAAGCTGCAGCTGAAGGATATGGTTTGCTTCCGCTGTCTTTTCCTGCACATTTGAAAAGAGAAGTCTGCTGATATTTACAACTGAACCATATTTTTGCAATGTGCTAATGCTGAATGCATGTAGCAAATGAGAGCCTCTGCCTGCACACAGGAGAGCTGTCAGCCTGTTGATATTTGCGCTCAAAAATAAAGGTAAACTGCTTGCACCCAGATATCTGCCTTTATCTGGATGCATATTTTTTCTTATGTACTCTGGATTAAAATCCTGAAGAAACCTTTAACAACACAACAAATAGGGGGAGTTATTACCTTAGTTTGAAAAGACTCCTTGAACTTTTTTAACTCTTTCATATCTTTGCCAGTGAGAACTGGTAACGAGGCAAACAATAACCCCAACTGCAAATCTTTACTAAAGTAGCACAGATCTAAAGCCTGACACACAGAGTCAGTAGGCACTCCAATATGCCAGGTGCAAAGGACTTGCTAAAAGTATCACCTAAAGCATCAGAAATGGTACTATTTCCATGCCACGCCATTCTAGGTCTTTCCATTTTCTTCAGCTGTGCTATACACTGGACCATCAGGCTGCTTTGAGAGCCATTAAGAAAGAGAGGAGTTAAAACTACAAAGCCCAGAGTCTGAAACCCAAATTGCTGCAATAACAGCTGTTGACAAACACAATAGGGAAATATCCTAGAAACCAGTTAACCAACAGCATGCAATCAACCAAATGTATGGATTTTGCTGTCAGAAGCTAAGACATAACCATTCTCCTAATGATTAATGCATCTTTACACTTCAGTCAGGAGATCCTCCTCTTTCTGTCCATTTTTGGGCTGTTCCAGTGGAGTCAGCAGTATACCAGAGTCTGTCAGGAAAGATCAGCCTGAGCTGCAAAGCACCCAGCTCTATAGCATTCATCCTCATTTAGTTCTTCTAATAAAACAGTCTTGGGTTTTGTATAATGTGAATTCAAATCTAGCACTGTCATCAGCCAGACAGAGATCTCAAAGCATAATATTTCCATTTAAACACTTGAAATGCCATGTACAGACTTATCTAGATGCTTGCCTGCCTCTCCTCTCCTCTCCTCTCCTCTCCTCTTCCTTTTCTCTTCTCTTCCTTTTCTCTTCTCTTCTTTTCTTTTCTTTTTCTGTTTAGAAGGAGAATGCAGAGAGGAAGAGGCATAGTGCCAAAATATTTCAAATCAGATCACCATCACAAGCTCTGCTATCTCAGAAGGGGAAAAAAAACATGAATGTTGTCTGCAGGTGGGCAAAATTAAATGCTGCCAAGAAAAATGCAAGCAAAACTGCCTTTACCTCTAAGAAAAGTGTTTCCAGCTGCTGCATTATGGTACCAAACAAGTTCTACATGTCAGATGAGGAATGCAGTGTGGTACTGAAAAAAAGAACTGGCAGGCACCATCTGTATTCTTATCAATTCAGAGGTTGCATAGAGAGTTGCTGCCATTGAAGGAAGATTGCTTCTCTTCTATTAATAAGGAAACTTGACAAGACTGAAAAGGACTTGAAGGAGCTGTCATTAGAGAAGTTTACATTCCATAGCATCTCCCAGCAAAGAGAATTCAGCACTGCAACATATAGGTACTCACTATCCTGAGACTGCCAAAAATTTCCAGTAAATAGACCTAGTTCTTGAAGAGAAAAGGGCTGAGGCAGCAACAAATCTATATATTTTTAAAGTAATATTAGGCACTGTTCAGTTTCTCTGGCTATAGAGATTTCAGAGAGTGTCTATAGGTAAATAAGAGGATCAAATATATGCTGAGCAACCCTGTGTGTGGCAGCCTTGAAATCTGTTCTGTGAAATCAGGAAAGTCTTGTTCTGTAGCTTTGCTGCCAGCACATGTAAGATTTTTCAGGGCAAGGACCACCTGGCTGTGTCCATGTTCCTCCAGCTGATAGGAAGTGGCGTGAAATGAAAGGAAAATTAAAAGGATTGGTGAGGAAATCTGCAGCAAGCACGAGATGCAGCATTGAGCATTGCTAGATCTGTATTGTGGATGTGAGGGAAGAGCAGAAGGCTGACATTGTGTTCAATGGGCTCTGTGGCTCTCATCAGCCTGGGCTGCCTGCCTGGGTGCTGCTGCCTTCTCCCCACACAGTGTACCATGAAAGAGAATGGACTTCTGCAGAGTGGCATGGAGGTGAATATGCCAAGCAGCTCATTAGAACAATGTTGGTGCATTGCTCATTGTTAAGATGCCAATTCCCATTTTCAGCCTGGAGGGTATTCAAAGGGAAGGTAAACAGTTAATGAGCTCAGTTCTTTGAATTAAGCAGCTGAATCTGTGCTGAACTTTTAAATCTTTTATAGCTGTGATATTTCAGAGTCCTAAAAATGAATCAGTACATCTGACAGGTATGCCATGAAGTTCCACACACACACTGTGCCAAGATTTAGCACTGAGAATTTACCTTCTGATATGCTGACAAAGGAAAAATGTTTTATGCAGAGGTTTGTGGGCTGTTTTGCACCTAAAAGAAAATGGTAAAACTGAGCTTTTTACTGTTGCTTTTCTCACATAGAAAAATTCCATTGAAGTACATGCAGTGGTTTCCTGTATTACCACAAGCATAAGGTTACTTCATCAATAAAATAATGTTGGTACTCAAAGGCCCAATATATACATTACTGACAAGGCAGCGCTCAAGGTCAATATTGAAATATAGTCAGCAGTGTCCCAAATGTTAAACTAATCTCTATTCTTACACTGCCCAGTTAATCTCAAAGCCTTTCCCTCTTTGAACAAACAGGCAACAGTTAACCAGCCTGAGTGATAGCTACAAAAGAAATGCAGTCCCTTTGCTGCATCTATTTACCATCCTGCAGTAAAACTGCATCCTTTTGTTAGCCAGATAATCAGAAAAAGAAGTAGCAAATTTTCCAAGGAAATTCTTTTTTTTCCAGAGCCAAAGAAAAGTGAGAACCATAGAATCAGAGAATATGCTGAGTAGGAAGGGAAACATTAGGATCATCGAGTCCAAATCCTGGCGTTGCTGAGGACACTCCAAGGGTCACATTATGTGCCTGTGTGATCAGTACTTGCCTGTTCACTTCCTCTCATGAGAAAGTTGTAACTGCAATGAGGTCTCCCCTCGATCTCCTCTTCTTCAGCCTGAATAGACAAAGTGACCCCAGTTGCTCCTCACCAAGTTTCCTCTCCAGACCCTCCCCATCCTCCCCTGAACACTCTCTGACTGTTTAATATGTAATGTTTCATTTTGATATAAAGGAGTTTCTGTGATGTTATACTGAGAAATTCTCTATCTCATCTAGACACCTCCTACTGCACCCTTGTTGCTGTAGTATGAAATCTCCCTTCAGTGGACGGAGATATTCTGATTATGATACAGACATTTGTGTTCAAATCCATATTTATAAGAACCATCCAAAAGAGAAGAAAAAAAGAAAAAAAAAAAAGATAGACATTCAGAACAAAATTCTGACAAAGAGAAAATAAATATTTCTGCCCCTTCCTTGATTTGAGTAAATGTACACAGAGAAGCAATTAAAAAAGGCTTAACTTAAATTGGTTTTCCAGATGAACAACAGTTTGGATAGCAGTGATTGCATATATAACATTTATCCCTTGGGTTAATGATACTCTCTTCCAATTTTCCTTAATCCCATTACAAAGTCAATAAATATTTCTTTTTTCCTAACACTAGTCTCCTGCATTATAGAGGAGAGGAGAGGAGAGGAGAGGAGAGGAGAGGAGAGGAGAGGAGAGGAGAGGAGAGGAGAGGAGAGGAGAGGAGAGGAGAGGAGAGGAGAGGAGAGGAGAGGAGAGGAGAGGAGAGGAGAGGAGAGGAGAGGAGAGGAGAGGAGAGGAGAGACTAAATTTAGAACTTGAGTCTGAGGAAAATCTTTGTGTTAAAATTGCTCATCTGATCTCAAACTTCCTCTCTCAATGGCATTTCAGCAGTTGACTCCAAGTGTCACAGCCCACATGATGTGCTGCACCTCACTGAGGCACTCTTGGCATAAAGGATTTGACATATAGCAAAATCTTCCAATGATGGCCCCTGTATCCTGCCACCATACAAATGCTACTCATAAGCAGAGCTGCTGCAGCTCTTAGAAGCTGGTGGGCTACCATTCTATTTTATTATAAAACACTTTGAAATCTTCTCCTAAAAATTTCCAGCTTCTCATTTTTCAGCTACTGGTCTTTGAATTATGACAGAAGAATAGTCATAAGTCCTGGTTACTAGGTCCCTTTCTTTGGCTGGATATATAATTTGCATATATATGTGTGCATGATCTTTTTGACTATATATATACACACACACACACAAATAAATGTAGCAGTTCTTTTCAAAGCTACTTACTAATACACTGATTATGTAAATTTTTAAATCAGGTGCATTTATGGTGATAATTACAGCACATAATCCATCCCTGAGATAACTTAATGGATTGGACAGAAAAAAAATCTGTCTGATCTCTTTCATCTTAAAGATTTTAATGCCTTTTGTTGTTCCTGTTGCATTTTGTGCATTTGGAAAATGTCTATCCAAAACAGCATAGTCAACTTGGCACATTTTTTTAAAGGATATCTCTGTTTAAATGCCATCAGAACACAATCTGGTTTTGTTAGGCCTGTTGACAATCAACAATGCTTTTTTTTTATTCCTTGAACTGTGCTTATCAGCTGAACCACAAGTGGGAAGCACAACAAATGCTTCAGAACAATGCCATCACATACACAAACTTTATGATTGCTCCTGTCCAACCAGCTCTTTATGAAATCTGCAGGCCACAAAAGATTAAAATTCTGCCTTGACTGAGTTCATTTTTTAATAAAAAGGGGAAAGAAGGCAGGGAGCCTTGGGAGGATCAGAAGAACAGATTAGCTGTCTACAGAAACACTAGTTAAGTATCATTAACTCCACTAAAGCTATTCATCGTTAAAGCTGAAAAATGCCCAAGTAGACATTCTTTCCTCCCATGCTGTCAGGGGGGGAGGTCAGAGACAAGATTTTCCGCTTCATCTCCCAGTTTCCTTTTATGTACGGGCTCTCAGCAACTGCTCATGTTGCCACAACAGAGACCTTGAACCTTCAAAGCTATCTGCAGAGACAGACCCTTATCCCTAATCAATATGGATCAGCAAAGAGGCACAGACTATCCACACATATCTGTTTGCAGGACTGGAACTTACGTTTTCAGTGTCTGAATTTACTTTTCTAAAAGGGCAGAATGTCACTGCAAATTGGTGTCTGCAAAGTGAGCTAAAAATACCTCATTTTCATAGAACAATAAGAATGGGGAGATGCTTTCATTGCAGAGCCAGTCATCACTGTGACAGAGAAAAGTCAGCTGTGCACCCATACCTGAATCCTTTTCTGTGCTAGGAAGAAAGATCCACCTAAGGGCAGAGGAGGTGATTTTTCTCCAGGAGAGCTCTGCCTTAGATCCAGTCTGAATGCATATCAACATGCATGACCTAAAGGAGACAAAGCTACATTCGTTTATTTTTCACACAGTGTTATGCAGTCATGAAGGACAAGAATATTTTGCAGCCCAGTGCTTGAACAAAGAGCAACAAAATAGGAATTTGCTTGAAAATGTGTCATCCATGAGAAGAATAGTTCATTCTGTAGGTACTGAAAAAGAGGAGTAGAAAATCTGAAAGGCATGACCCTGATGAAAATTAACATTGGAAGGTGGAAGTTAGACACAACTAAGAAGCTTAAAATAATTCTTAAGACCAAAGAGCCTTGGTTGAAATTCTTTCGTTCATTCTTTCCTCAAATATTTTTTGCACAACCTTTGCCCATCACTGGCCAGAGAATCTACCTCCAACAGAGATGCTGAAGAACCAAAGGCAAGATTATGTTTTCTGTTCAGCACTGCCTCCAAGCTTCTTCTTACTGCCCAGATTTTTTTTTTTTTCCAGATTATAAATATAATTTGTTTAGGGGTAACAATTTGTTCTTCTTATTTCACATGTGCTTTTGCCATGTGACACCTCGCTCCTGTAAGACAACACATACTGATGCTTAATGGCTTTTTTAGTATATCAGTGTCATTTTTTAGAAATTGAGAACTGAGGAGTTAATGATGTTGGTGCTTTTTCTCTAAAGTAATTTAGTTTCCAAGTGTATTCCTCCACTTTGCATTCAAGGAGGACATAAGCTTGTTTCAGTAAAGGTGCTGATAGAAGGACTGCTTCCCTCAGAGGAACTGCTTGTATTAAATATGTATAGGCTCAATAGAGATCCATAGGGAACATTAAAGTGTTTAAATAACTGGAGTGTAAGGACAAAGAAGAGGAAACAATGTAGGTGCATACTAATGGAAAAACCAAAATGAAATAACCTGATAAAACATCTTTGACATTTGCTTGTGACATGATATTAATGCTAGACCTGAAGACAGCCAGCAGGAAAAAGCTGTGTATAGGGTAAGAAATCCTTCCTATGAATTTCCCTATCCACAGAACTATACACATACGCCTCTCAACTTCTTTCTCTACACATGTGTTTGCAGAACAAATATAAGATCCACAGACCTCTACCAAAATTCAGTTGTTCAGGTGCAATTTATGAAACATCAGCAACCATGAATATAACCTAATAGGAAGCAAGCCAGTGCATGCCTCTGCTCTATCATTTACGCTGAAAGCCTGATGGTTGTAGGGAGGAAAGAGGGTCAAGTTAAGAATAAATTGTTAAGAATAAAATACAAATCAAATGCAATCATGTTGCCTACTCAGCAAGGCCACTATTTGCGTTTTACTTCATGAAAAATCACTCAATGTTGATTATAAACACTGCAGCATTGATTATCCAGACTACAGCAAAGAGGTAAGCCATTAAAGCTGAATGGATAAGAACAAAACTCCTAAAAATGGTTAAAGACAGCAAACAATTATCTCTGACCAGCTTTTGCGGACACAACCTTGTGACACATCATCACACCTGAGTGGGACATGGGGCTCAGCTGTGATAATACTTGTGTTCTTATTACTTAGGAAATAATTTCAGAGTTTGTCCAGCTGCTATGTCAGATGGAGTTTGTTCAATCTGAACAAGGCGGGAGCAGGTCTGTCCCCTCTAATGCCTTTAGGAAAAGCATAAACAAAATTCTGGGACACAGTTCTTGCAAATTCCCCTTCACTTTTCCTTCATGGGGATGGAAAATGTTGCCCTCTGTGTACATACACATAGTTTCATACATGAAACAACCAGTGACTCATTCACCAGGCAACCTGTGTGCTGGGAACCCTGCCAGAAGACAGCCCATCCATCTCTTGTGCCCAGTGCAGGACTTTTGGGCCTAGGATCAAGCCATCCATCATTTTCAGAACTACATGTCCTGTGATGTCTTAACTTTCAAAACAAGGCAGCACTGAGAAGCCACTGATTCAGAGTGGACATAGAAGCTTTCTTATACACTTACTCTTCCAGGGTGGAGAGACACACATCTCTTTGATAACTCTCTATTGTCGGGCATACATCTCATGGGCATAAAAAGACTTCCTCAGCTTCCAAGCAGAGACAATAATGATGAGAGTAAGCTAACCTCCCCAGCAAGGCCAGACCAAGCAGGAATACTATCGATTTTAATTTTATTTTAGGTATCACATATTGGACATTTTCTCAATTTTTGTTTCTCTCCTCATTATAATCAACCACAAAAAACCTCCAGGAATCCCGGTTATGAAGTTTTCTTTACCATGTTTCTTGTTGGCTGTTCCCAGTACAGTATATGTTAATCTTTTCAAAACAGGCCTTGAGCTCACTTAAGATTATATAAAGGCTTGTTTTTTTCCTTATGGGAGAAATGCAGAATATCTCCTTACAAGTAAAGATCAATCATGAAAGAAATCCTGTATTGGATGGTTCCCTATTTATGCTTAGCTTTCCTTTGAAATAAGCAAGGAATAGCTCAATTGAAATGTCATTTCAGTGATTGTCTCACCTTAAAACCACTACTCAATAACTCTGGAAGAAAGCAGCTGGGAAGAGTCTTACAAACAAACAAAAACACAAAGTTTGTCTTGTTCTCACTAGCAAAGAGAAAGACGACATTTCTGGAGGAAAAAGCAAAAGCAACACTTCACTGTAGGTCTTCTCCCTTCCTTGTGGCAAGCAATTAAAATTTCCTAGTGGTGCGTATGCTAAAATCCCAATCGTTGTAGCCTGTGCCCCTCACTCCTACCCCCAGGAGTGTTCCACAACTCGTGATGCAGGTTTCAGTGCTCTTGCGATGAAGTTGTGGGGAGTTTTACCTAAGCAACATCAGAGTTAGTGATGGGAGCCAAGGGCTCCTACAAGTGTGGAACAAGTATAGAACTCCATGAAAAACCTTTCAAGTGGCTCAGGAAATACTCAGCCCCCAAAATCCCCAAATTAAATTATCTTATGCAGAATTCGCCCTTCCCCTACCCAATCAGAACTTTAACTCAGCGTTTGGGGGGGGTTTTGCACACCAATATGTTTTCCATCACCCTTTTCTTGTATAATTCATCAGGCATTAGTCGATTTTCTTATATATCCCATACTATTATTGTGCCTGCAATCCTCATATAAGGAAGAGGAATGGAGCTGGAGAACTTTACTATCAAGAACTGTATAACAATCAGGTTCACTTGAATGGTCACGCAAGTCCATTCACAGAAGCATAGAATATTTTACGTTGGACGGGATCTTTAAAGGTTATCTAGCCCAATTCCTCATTCAATGATCAGGGACAGCTTCAACCAGCACCACATCCAACCTGATCTTAAATGTTTCCAGGGATGGGGCATCTACCACCTCTCTGGAGAGTCTGTTCCAGTGTTTTGCCACTCTCATCATAAAAAAAAAAAATTCTTTCTTATATCTAGTCAAAATTTACCCTGTTTTAGTTTAAAATCATTACCACTTGTTCTGTCACAAAGGCCCTGCCAAAATATCTGTCTCCATCTTTCATATAAGGGTCCCCCTTTTAACATTGAAAGGCCAGAGTGAGGTCTTCCTGGAAGCCTTCCCTTATCTAGGCTGAACAATCCCAACTCTCTTAGCCTGTCCTTATACAAGAGGTGCTCCATCCCTTTGATCATTTTTGTGGCCCTCCTCTCAAAATGGTTCTCCTTTCATGTGCTGAGGGCTCCAGAGCTGAGTGCTGAACTCCAGCTGGCCTCATGAGAGCAGAGGAGCAGAAACACCTCCCTTTACCTGCTGGCCACACTGCTTTTAATGCAGGTAAGGATGTGGTTGTTCTTCTGAGCTGCAAGTGCACAGTGTCAGCTCATGTGCAGCTTTTCATCCAAACTTCCATCCATCAGTGAGCACCCCTGAGTCCTCCCTAGCAGGGTTTCTCTCCATCTGTTCATCCCTCAGCCTATGTTAATGGTGGTGGTTGCCCCAACCCAGGTGCAGCACCTTGTACTTGGCCTTGTTGAACCTCATGAGCTTCTCATAAGCCTATTTCTCAAGCCTGTCCAAGTCCCTCTGGATAGCANTGCAGGTAAGGATGTGGTTGTTCTTCTGAGCTGCAAGTGCACAGTGTCAGCTCATGTGCAGCTTTTCATCCAAACTTCCATCCATCAGTGAGCACCCCTGAGTCCTCCCTAGCAGGGTTTCTCTCCATCTGTTCATCCCTCAGCCTATGTTAATGGTGGTGGTTGCCCCAACCCAGGTGCAGCACCTTGTACTTGGCCTTGTTGAACCTCATGAGCTTCTCATAAGCCTATTTCTCAAGCCTGTCCAAGTCCCTCTGGATAGCATCGCCTCCCTCAGATGAGATCAGGTTTCTGGTGCATTGATCTTGCTTGGCTTAACTTTGTCATTATAGCTGCCATTTCTGTGTCCTGCCCCTGTGAGCTGGCCATGACATGCAGAGATGAAAAGCCTAAAGCCCACAGCTCTCTTACAGCCGAGGAGATAGGCTGATAAGAACTAGTTAGACAAGCTGACAGGAAACACATTTTTTTCCTGAGATTTTTTTCCCATCTTTAACTACGTTATTAAAGTGCCCAGAATCAAGATGTAAACATGCAGTAGGGGTCCAAAATTAATCTCCTGTATATGCCATATGGAAGACTTGTAAAATTTATAGAAATAGGTCTTGTTGTTAAAGTAAACCAGGTGGGTGTTGAAATGACTAGGCTCCACATATGATTCAGTCTCGTAGCAGTAAAAAACATTCCCAGCAAGCTATCATTGCTGCATGTCAAGGTAGATCTTCCCTGAATACCAGACAGAGGCTTTGTGCAAAATCTGACTGCAGAACAAGCATGACCAGCCTGGAGCAATTCCTGCAGGCACACAGCTTCTGCCTTTCCTGATGGCAGCACAGTATGGTGAGCAAAGGGCTGCCAAGGACACATCTGTGCTGTGCCCCTAGCGTCAGCCCCATTTGCAGCCATTGCTCTTCTTTGTTAGAGCAGCCCCAAAGCTGTGAGGGCTGCCTTTGGGCACTACAGCTTCCCAAGAAAGGCCATGCTGTGCCCGCCCGCTTGCCTCCGCACTCCAACTCTGCCTGGCTGCTCCTTGGCTGGAGCCAGGCATCTGCTTCCCTCGCGGCAGTCCTTGCCTTTTTCAGCAGCTCTGACCAACCTCTTTGTCCTGGTGTTCTTGAAGCCAATTTTATTCTGCAACTTTTGAAAGCTCTTGGGCAATCTGCTTTCATTCTCCCACTTTCTTTTCCTTATCAGTATTTATACTCTTAACTCCAGTACCTCATTCTTTACTCATGGCATATCCCTCTTTCTAATGCTTGATTACTTTTTGCACTCGCTTATTCAGAGTGACCTTTTTCACTCCTAGTGTATTTATCGCTAGATGGCTCTCATAACCCTTGAGCATATTGTCATTTATCTTTCAACCCATTCAATTCCCTCCCCATCCAGTTCATCTCTGCTTAGTATCTCTTTTGTTCCTCCAGATACTGTGCTGCTGGAAGCAAAATGTTTTAAACACCAAATGGGAAAAAAAAATAATTGTTGCCTAACTGCTTCCCTGCTATTATGTATCCAGTGGTTGAATTTTGATAGAGAAGGAACAGTCAGATACTTCCAATGAGAATTACTTAAATGTTAGACTAGGGAAAACAGCAGCAAGGCAGGAGTTGGAAGATAACACAGCAGAGGGGCTAGAAGAACAGCATGGCTGCTGCAGTTGCCATCAGCTTCCAGCACTGTAGATGGCACAGAAACATCAAATGTCACCTGACTTATCTTTGTAAGGCAAGAACTAATTCATTCCAGGGAGTCTGAGCGCATCTTTTGGAGCCTAATAACCTGGGACATTTCTGAAGCAAAGCTTCACAAGGTGGTGCAAGCCTAAACCCTAGTCCTCACTTTCATTCTCATGAATTGTGAAGGGAATTAGTGAAACCCCAAATTGGAAACCATATGTTTAGTTTTTAATTACAACTCATTCTATTTACATACAGCTAAATATGATGCTAACACACTGTTTTCAAAGTTCTCCCAAGAAAAATGGAGCAGATTTTTAATGATGATGGAGGAACATCTTTTCCACCACACCAGGGCCAAATCTATTGACAGTTTTAGTGTCTTCAGTAGTTCTAAGGCCATGACAGACAATGCCTTCTGAAGCCCATTTGCAAAGGATAACTACAGCATGTGTTCCAAGAGCTGCCAGTCTTCTCTCTTGTGCGATAAGTCAGTCAAATTAGCTTATTTTCTTTGTACAGAAAGGTAAATTGAAGTCTCTGTTTCTTTACACTGTAAGATATAACCCTAACAGTCAGTTACTAAGGATTTTCCCAGTCAACCAAAATGACAAATGTCAAAGGGAAACTATGACGGAATAAAACATCAGCCAGACGCATTGACTCAAATATGTTGCAATAACCCATCCACTGCACAGAAAAAGCATTTTCAGCACTGGTAAATGGTACAGTCTCAAAATAGTCATCAGTCTCAATATACTGCTATATATTTACTTTAGATAATTTAATTCCTGAAAGCAAGCCTTAAAATTTAGACACACAGTAAACCAAAAATACTCCCACAATGACTGACATATGTTACCAGGGTTTGGGGGTATTAGAATAAAAATGTAAAGATCAGTGGAGAACATACCCACTTTTCAACATTTGGTCAGGAAAATAAATAGTTCTTCAATTCCCCACCTAGAAAACCAGCAGTACCTAGTGTGTGCAGTGGTTTATTGCCAACAAATATTGTTCCTACTGAGCAGCCAAGGCAATCCACAAGTCCTGCCAGACTGCAGGTCTACTTCCATTTCAAGAGGTGAAGAGTTCACTTTGTCCCCTCCCAGCCCTGAGAGCAGCGTTTGCCATCTTGTCCTTCCTGCAGGAAATATTTGGGAGGCTTCCTATGCTTAAATTAAGCAACAGAGGTTAGTGTAAGCCTCTTGTGTTTTTCTCTTCCTATTTCTGCTGGGCTGGTGCTGAGCTTCATGAAACATTGGCTTCTGAAATAGTACTCCAGCGCTGCATGCATCTCTCAGGGCCATTTCAGACCTGCAAACTCCAGCATGCACCTGCTCTCAGCTACATTTATCTGTCCAAGTTTTCCCTTGCAGCTACAGAAAGTTGTGTTTTATCATAAATAGAAGTTTAAATAGTGATCTGGTCCAAACCAGGGCTTTAAACAAGGGCATGTAGTACCTGTGGTTTTGCCAGCAGAGACAGCTGTGTAACATACAGGCAACAGCAGGTCCCATTGCTGTCAGCTCTGTTTTCCTACTCTTACCCTGATATAACCGTTTTCACTATAATTGGACAGCAGCAGGGAGAAATTCACATGGCATTTTCTCTAAAGCACAATGCACAATGAGAAGCTACAAGCATCATTGGACTGCAACACTGCATGAGGTATTTCAACTGTTCTATAAATAAATTTATTTGTCAACTTTTTTCTGTACTCATTAAATGAGAATTTTACCCATTTCATGTGTTTGGAACGTGGGTTTGATAAGGAGTGTTAAAGTCTTGTACTGTGTTTCAATGTCTAAATAATACAGTGCAAGCAAAGGACCGGTGTGAAATAATGAAATAACAGTATCTTGTTTGAAAACTGTGTGATTCAATCAGTGCTGCACTCATCTACTGAGTTACATGCAAAGAATCTGGCACCCTCAAATGAACTTGCTTAATTCTCTGAATGTGTGTTGGCTCTTTTTTTTGAAAGAAACTATACCTCATCAGTATCCATTGCTTTTGATCATAGCATAATCAGCTAGGTTAAACCAAGGGAGAAAATACTATCCTTTTCTTCCTTCTATTTGGTTCGTCCTTTATTTCTGATTTTCATAGACTTTCTCACTCTATTTAACTAGTGTGTTTCCTTTATTCAGCTATTATTTATTTATAGGGGAAAAAACCCCACAAAGAAGGAAGAAATATTATTAAGAAATTGTTTCTTAAAGTCAAAAGAGAGAATTAAATTTAAGAGCCCATGTGAGTGACCCTGTTTTAGCTGCACCCAAACCCAACCACCACCCTGTGAACTATCTTTCTGTTCAAAATACCAGGCTTCCTTGTCTTCAGAGAAAAAGACCTGGATTGTGAAGACCAAATGTGGCAGGTGCTTGGGTACAAGGACAGTGGCAAAGCAGTGGTTAACTCAGGATTTGAAGCAGTTTAGGTTTCAAGAGCTGTAGGAATTTCATATGTATTTTAAATGTAAACTAAGGAATTCCCAGACTAATTTTTATAGGTTGAATTATTTAGAAAATAATGTTTCCTCTCAAGGATTCTCTCCTTAGGTAATTGATAAATATTCATAACCCAGACTCCCTGTTAATGAAGATTTTTGCCTGGGAATAACAATTAAGAGTCTTTGTCAAAATCCCAAGTTGAAAATAACTGTCATTCAAATGTTATTGTTTTTGAGTATGTATAAGATATTGCTTTCCAAGATCCAAAGAAAATCTTTGCTGGCAAGTTATTTGAAACAATACGCAACTAAATGTGAAGGGGCTTGTTTTAACAGCATGCCAATGAGGTGTAACTGGCAATCAGGTGTGACTTGTTTAACAAATTACCAATATGTTTCTCTAATAGGAATTTTGCTGCTCCATATTCAGCACTGAAGATTTGTAGCTACTTAAAAAATCTACAGAGACTTTCAACATAATTAAGGTTAAATTTACTTTGAAACTCATGACAGCCATATAAAAGAAAACCAGCAATATTGTACATCTGGAAAAGCACACTCATGAAATTCTTTAAGCCTTTTGTTAAAGAGACTTCATTTACTCCTAAAATATAAATGAAAATTCATCAAAATATGATTAACACCCATGTCTAATTCTGAGGGGGTTTGGTGTTAAAGAAATCAAATGTCTTAATGTTAGTCTTACTTGGTTTTTAGAAATTTCTGAAGATAAGAAGGAATTTGAGGTTATACAAATAATATAATTAATTCCATGCTAAGCTACTGCTCTGTTCCTGTTTTTTAATTCTAAAAATTACTGCAGCATTTATCAGTTTGCCAGAAGTGACCACTTCTGAACAAGTTTGGTCTATTCATAGGTTTCTATACTTACACAGCTAATAGAACAGACACCTTTGTCCCTCTCATCCAAGCAACAGAGATCTGAGGGCATCTGTATCAATAGGTTACCTGTTTTCATAACCTACATCTGCCCCAAAATATCCCAACTGCAGAAATAGTTGATGAACAACCATATACTTGAAGAGGATTTCATATAGTCTTGTTACTTTGAAGTCCGGGAAACTGCTTTTGTTGTTCTTACTATTGGTATTTTCTTCAAACATCTGGATGCTATAGAGTGCTGAAGATACATTTATACACTGCCTAACATTTTAGCAAAGATGGACATTATATGGTATAAATCTAAACACATTCAAAGAAAATATGGCGAGTGTTCATAAAACACACCCACGAGACTATCTTCCAACTCTAATTGCCAAACCAACCAGTGTTAAATTTCATAAAATCCTAGAATGGTTTTGGTTGGAAAGAGCTTTAAATATCATCTTGTTCCAATCCCTCTGAAATGAGAGGGGACACCTTCCACTAGACTTGTTCAAATCCCCATCCAACCTGGCCTTGAACACTTCCAAGGCTGGGGGATCCACAGTTTCTCTGGGCAAACTGTTCCAACACCCTCAAGGTAAGGAATTTCTTCCTAATTGTATCCTTTTTCTTAGCAAAACTGTGTATTCAAATGGATGTAGATCTCTGAAAAAGCCACCTCCATATAGACAGGTGCATTAGCTGTCTATAGAAAGGCAGTACAGCTTAACTTTGGAACATCCACATTATAGAGGAAATGAATAATCAGAAGAAACTAAAAGGAAACCCCACTTTGGATTATACCATCATGATGGGTCTCCTGAGGAGGAGGAGACTTCTGATGAACTAGAAAGGCATCTTCTACAGAAAGAGAAAGGCTTATAAATGCCTCTCTATTTCATTTGACTTTTGTTAGTCTTTACATGGAAAAACACAGACTGGTAAAGAAATTCAACCCCTCCTCTGAGCTGTCTGGGTTTTTCGCTCAGTTGGCTTGCACTTCTAAATCTCCTAAGCAACAAGCCAGCTACAGTTGTCCTTGAGAGTCTCTTCTTACCCTACATTTATTTATTGTTTACTGTATGTAAGTATTTAATGAAGTGTGCCCTCGATGTTCCTTTCTCTGGCTGAACAGGAACTCCGCCTTTTCTCCTTTCATCCACTTTGGATTATCTCATTCTCCTTGGCTGTAGATTCTCTCTACCTTTCCCTGTAATATCTCTTAGTACTCTTTAAATCCTTCCCAGCCCTTTGGTATCACTACAGGGACCAGGCTCATCTCACTGCTCTTAGAAGCTGTAATGGTCAGCTAAAACAAGACTTCTGCCTAAAAGGATATAAAATTTAGAGGAATTAATCCCAGCACAGGTGACTAGAAAGTATCTCAACATTATCAGCATGGCAGCTTGATTCCCCTTTTTAGTAAGATTTGACATGGTATGTTTAGTGTACAGTAAAGAATCTTGTAAGTCATAATGCACTTAATAATAGCCTCGATTTATGTGAAGACTTCTTATCTCAGAAGAGAGTGAAAGATAATATAATTATCTCATTGGCCCAGAATCAAACATTTGGAGGGGAAGAAATTGTAGGAAATGTGGACAATTTTCAGCTTTTCAATGAAAACAGAGAAATTAATATTTATCAGACATTTCACTAAGAGTCAATAAGTGTTTTCTGTTTAACTAAGCCAAGACTGAAGAGTTTTCAGTATTTAGGATACCATATGAGTATATGATATATTAAAAAATGCATGCAAAATAATGCACATTTTTCTTTAAGTCAGCTTTCTTCAATTTGAGATGTAATATTTTTTCAAAGCTAATTTTTGAAGCCAAATTCCATGACAGTGAAAGCAACATGGACTGAAACTAAAACAATTATGTCTTATCATGAAGCCAAAGAAAACGTACCACAGTCTCCTGTTTCTGATTCCATCAATCGGAGCTGAAAGGTTACAGGGTCATAACGTAGCTAGCAGTACAAATAAAAAAAAGCCACTACTTAGATGTATTCCTATTCTTATTGAAGATTATTCTATATAATCAATGCATACAGATATTAAATTTGAAACCATTTGAAATACTTCTAAAAGAAAAGAGAAGTTGTCCCTTGGAATCATTTTCACAGAAGAAAAACGAGCTTTTATTATAAATCGTATGAAATATTTGGAGCAAAACCAGTCAGTGCAGCTTCTTTTAGTGTGGAAAAGAAAAAGCCTTATTCTAACCTCATGTACATATATCAGAGTTGAAGTCATAAGTTATTAAATCCTACTGTTCCTGCTAAGTGTAGGAGATTTCCTAATTACAGTATTGTACTTATACTATTAATTTTATGAACTCAAGACCAAGTTTGGCATTCAGATATATCCAAGTAATTCCAGTGACATCTGTGGGAGTGCTAAAAATAAAATACAGTATTTTAGGCTCACCAAGGAGATGAGGCAAGTCCATACTGTGCTCATATGTATAATAGGGCAGACACATGGACTTGTAGATAAATAAGCTTCTTAGAACTCATCAGAATTGTGTACCCCAGCAACACAAACAAGATGTTCTGGAGCTCTTGGGCTGAAGAGGTCCAAAACCAGGAGAAGATGAGTGTACTGCCCACCCACTGTAATGATCCTCTGTCGGTCCTGGAGGTGAAACAACTAGTCAGCAAGAACTACCTGAGTATACAGCTGGGTTTTTTTGGTTTTCAAACCTTGATCCCCAGAGATTTGATCTGACATAGTACAACGTGGCTCCACATTTATATTGCTTTGGCAGAGACACATTGACAAAGTTTTGTGTAATGTTGGCATTTTCTTATCTTGCCCATAAACTGGAAATGTAACTCCACTCTTGACATTTTAAGATTTTTTTTTTATGGATTTACAGTGAGAATTTTGTTTAACTTATTCTCCATGATTTTTAAGGACAATGTCCTATATTCAGTGAGATACAAATGCCTCCTCAGGGAGAAAGGTATGCATACTTGTCTGTGTGCATATGTCCACAAGTGTCCATAAATCTGTGTCCATCTACACACATGCATGTTCATATATGGAATATATGAATATCATAAATATTTTAATTAAAAAAATAAAAAGGAAATGCTTCAGACTTTCCAATTTCTATTGTTTCCTTCTATGTATTTGTGTGAATGGAATAATAAAACAGAGCTACTGTATTTATTCTGGAGATTTTTAAATCTAAATTAATAAAGATTCTTTGCAAAACACGCCCTGCAGTCATCCTTGAGTAGACAGTGTTGAGACTTCAATGCCAGATTAATTCTCAGGCCAAATGAATCAATTCTTCAAGCTTGTCAGAGATTGTTGATGTCATAGACGTTGATCGGTGTCAATCCATCTTTACACATTTCAGTTAAGAATTGAGCAAGGGAAAGGATTCTTCCAGAAACGCTGCATATGGAAAAGCCCAGAAGATGTTTTATGGCAAGTCAACAGGATCATGAAAGCCTCATGAATCCCTAAACACATTAACAAAATGCATTACACTGCAAAATTTCAACTACCTAGCATGACAGGAGGAATAAGTTTGAGGAAAGTATCTCCCAATGATCACTGCAATTCCCTCTGTTATGACTTTGATATTGCTTGGTTTCTAAAGTCTTTTCAGCCCATATCCGTTATACTTCGCTTATTTTAAAAATAAAATTTAAAAAAATATTCAATGGAAAAGATAGAGGAGCCTGAAAGCTGAACTGACCCTTTCCGTCATCATCACACCCCAGAGTGTGTCAGCTGAGCAATGCAGAGCATGCTGGTAGGAGACAAGATGTTAGTAATGAGCCAAATGAATCCCTGGTGTGACTTCAGTCACTTCATTTGAGTTATCCCCAGGATAAATTTGTCTCAGAATACTGAGGACTCTCAAAGTTTTGAGCTGGAATAGCAGTGCATGGGAAAATGGCAGTCCTGTCCTGATTATTTGAACTGGATTGTGAATCCAGTGAGTCTGGTTCCAAATTATGTTTGCAGCTTGATTTTGATACAATCTCTTGAATCACTTTTACAGTTCCAGAAAGTGTGGCATGATCCGGCCAGCAACACTGCATTAATAAGCAATGAGCTATACAGTCCTGTCAAAACAAGCTCATTAGTAAGTTGGCTGCTGGGTTTTTGCAACCACTAGCTAAACTTTGGCAATATAAACAGGGGCACCTACAGGGAGGTCCCCTAAGCCCTCTGTGCTTTAAAAGATTTAAGGACTTATTTTTAAACATATAAATAGGACTCAGCATCCATTTTCAGCAGTGCAAGTACAAAATATTTTTTGAAAAGTCTCACAAAAGGTTTATTGCACTGATTATGTAGAAAGTTTCTTCTCATATGATTAAAAAGAAAACATATAATATGAACAAAACAAAACAAAGATATATTGTCAGGCTCATAAAACCTGACTGGTTTTTCAGGACTGTAAACAAAGTAAGACACTTTGATGGTCTGATGATTGGATGGTAATTAGAGGGCCACACACATTCATAATATATATGAAGAGAATAATACATTAAAAGTCCCTGGTTATGAATAGATCACTCATAGCTTCCCCAGTGATTCAGCCAAGCTTGTCCATGGAAATTAAAGGATACTGCGCCTAGTCTTTCTTTGCAAGGCTTACAATGACCTGCCTAGACTACCCTGGGTGAACACCAGTAATTCCTGTCAGACACTTCAAGCAACAAAAAAACTGCTAAAAAATTACTAAAGTATTTCAGTCTAAAGATTTTTTTTTGCATGACAAAAGTTCTGAATGTATTTATTTGACTGTGTATAGATGTATGCATGTTTTTAAAATCTATTTATATTGAAGAAAGTTGTTAAATTTTATTTATCACCAGTCTTGGAATGTCAGAGGCCGTAGCTATCCCACCCACTGACACCAATTTTCCTGCTGTCTGCATCTAAGGGTAGCACCCCAGCTTTTTCTGTATCACCAGTAAACAGTAGCAGCAGCCTGGGTGGCTTTAGAAACTGCCTGCTTGGCCAGAAGGCAGGTAAGGGTTTTTCTTGCCTGCAGACTCTGCCTCCGGAGCTGCAGGCTTTGCCACCTGAAGACTGCAGTGCCCAGCTATAACACATCTGAGAAGGAGCTCTTCTGTAGCATCACCTCCACTGGTAAGTGCCTCACCATGAAGATCTTGTGCCTGTGCTCTGTGAGTAGGCATGGCTTTCCTGAATGCATTACCTTCACCTGTAAAAGTCTAATTAGCTACCTGCCTGCTGTGGAAATTCTCTACAACAAAAAACATGGCTTCAGCCTCATTGCTTCCATTACATAACTAAGAATGAAATGTTGTTCAGGTATGGACAGCAGAAATACATGTCTGAAATAAGAAAGCATTGTAAGAAAACATTAGTCTGTAACTAATTTCTGGGCCCTTTTCCACACTCTGCATCTGCAGAATCAGGTCTATGTAAGGATCACTGTGGTGAGAAGAATGGGTAAAAATCAGCATCAGCAGAAGTCAGAATTTGGGCTTCTATCTAAGTCCATACAATACAATAATGTCTACTTCCTAGGACAGATAGCTGTAGAAAAAGGAACTGAGCCCTTTCATTTTCACTGAATTACTCAGAATTAGAAGTAGCAGTATTAATTTAAAAAAAAACCAGAAATTAAAAGATCCCTTTTTCAGAAAAACAGGGACTGTTAATACTACTTTCTATCTGCAGTCCTGGCTGTAACTCTGTGAAGCTAGCAGTTTTTATCTGATGTCCAAATTGTGTAAATGTATATATTTTTTTCTATGGCTAGCAGCATAAAAGCTTGTATTTTGTTCTATTATGTAAACTTTCCCATTTGGGCGACAGGAAATTTATTGCAGCACTTCGATGGATTGTAATGGCTGTAGTAACTGTGCAGTTAAGTGCTGTTTCTAAAAAGTAGAACTGGCAAAATATTTAATGAAGCATTTGGCTTTCTGTGCGACTAGATGAGAGCACCCTGTTGTATGCCAAATCAATCTGAGTTTGCACAATATATCCATTCAAGCAGCAATTCTGGAGGCTGGAGAGCCAGAGGAGCTGAGAGACTAGATTTTCTAGGCTGTACAGAAAATAGGGCTTCCAGATGTAATTTCCAAGTACTGTGAAGTGCCATTTACTCTGGGAGACGTGGATTTGCAGCATGATTTGAACAAATTCTGTGGCAGCTCTTCAATCTTTGTTGAAAATCGCCAAGATTTTTTTGGACTGTTACTGCTGCTACTATATGTTCAACACTGTAATATCAATATGTATCACTGATAATTCCCTAGAAAATGTATATACCACAGTCACACTGCAAGGTGAGACACAAAGATTGGGCAAGTGCTGAGAATGAGCAGCTAGTTCCACATTACATGTGCAAGAGAGGTGAAAAGATGCTTTTATATTTTTTCTTTTTTTTGGGATATGGAAGTGTCTTGTTGTTGTTCAATGCTTCTTTTTGGCCAATTTTTACTCCATGTACAATTTGAAGGCAATTCATTTCCAAGCATTTCAAGAATTAGAGGACAAATATATCACCTAGCATTGTTAAGGAAAATATTACATTTACCCCTTCATGCAGACACCAAAAATCATCCATAAAATTCTTCCAAAAATAGCTGTAAGAAAGACTAGAGAATCATAAAACTCTCAGTACATACCATTCTACTGAAATAAGAGCTGATCCCAGTGGGTGCTGGATCCTACAATTATCTCAGATTTCTGGCCCTGAATTATCTCAGGGCAGCCTTCCTTCATACAAGACTTCATTGAACATCATAGATGTGCCTGGGAAACACTTGCAGAGTTCTCAAAATCAACTCTGCTGAGTGGAACAGAAAAGCTGTGAGAGATCAGCTGAGCTCTGAAATGGCCATTTTCTCATTCTGAGACAGACAATAAAATATTGCTCTTAGAGGCAGCACTGTTGTCACCTTTAACCAGTACTTTTATCACACTCAGTAGACTCTGCCCAAACAATTATTAAATTATATAATGGCTTTATTATTTTTAGATGGTGTGTCAGTCGCTTCCCTGATGTTGGAAAATCAGCAGTCAGAGACTGGAGTCCAAGAAGAATGGATTTCCACAATTTGAATTCATAAACTATGCCATGCTGCCCATGAAGCAAGCAGGGTCACAACCTCCCGGAATTTAGAAATGTTTTCCAGATCACACCTGAGGAACACAGCACTTTGGAAAGGGCCAACATGTGACAACAGCAGCCACCAAGGCTACAGTGAGGTGACTGCAATGTCTTCATGTGCTGCCGACACAAACAACAGAGGAAACAGAGCACTTGGCACAGGAGGAAGTCCAGCAGCAAGAAGAAGAAACGTCTCATAGACATGCTCCATTAGCAGACCATGCTGCTTACTCAGTGTATTTTTTTTCCTAAGATTATCAGGAAGGTTAGAAAAAGTGCCAAAAACTCTCTGAGGCCACCCAGAATTGAAGCTATACAACCCCTCTCTAAGGAATTTTCATGCCAGGCAACTCCTGTGATGGGTACTATTAAGTTACCTTTCAGCTTCAGAGCATGATGGTAACATGCCCTTGGCCAAGAAAGTTGTTTGGAGATTACACAGACACTCCACAAGAGTAGCAGCAAAGCCACATGCAGGAGAGACCCTGGATTTCAGCTGGGGTGTGACTGAGGCTGTGGTAAGGCTGAGTCAACCCCCAGGTCTCTTTAAGCAAACAAAGTAAAACAAAATTTTCATAGCGCTGCTACCTCTTGCTCTTCCACAGTTCCTAGGATCCCTTTTTTTGTTGTTGTTGATTTTCTTTTAATTGGGAAAGAAAAAATAACTGGTATTTTTCATAGTCTCATAAATTTTTAAGTAACCCCTAAGTTTAATAAAGTCTTTTCTTCTGTTCCATGTTCATAACACCTGCATTTAATCAAGCCAAACAGTTCCTTTTTTCCACCTCTTGCACATCACTCCTACATGTGTTCAAAAGAACTTGTGGTACCCTACCTTTGGCTAATCCCTTTATAACTCCTCATTGTAGGTGCCACCTGTTCAATGATTTTCACTCAATATAAAAACATTTCTGGATTTGAATTTTCAAAGGGAGTTATTAAAGACATACCCATGCCAAGAAGCAGGATGGAAAACAGAAGATAGCGTACAAAATGTCCTGCAATAATTAAGCTTTTACTTTGTTGCAGAAAACAGAATTATAAAGAAATTAAATATGGCTTCCTTTAAAATCCAAATAGCTAACTATGTTTTTGAAGAGGCTTAAGGTTTTGCTACATTCTGAAAAGTCATTCTTTATACTTCTTATCAACATTCTTGGTGGTGGGTCTACAAAGTCAAAACTGCCTGATTACTTCTGCACGGTGCTTTGTTGTGGGACAACATACACATTTCATCCCAGTGGGGACATACCACACATGAAAACATTCACATGGAAGTTGAAAAAGAAGAATTCTCAGAGAAAAAATGGGATTTGACCTTCTCATAAGTTACGTTTAACAACCATTTTATCAAATGATTTTGCACACTGAAGCAGATACCAAAGTAGAGTTGCATAAGATTCAGGGGCTAATTGGGCAGGAAGGGAACTCATTCCCTCTTTCGGGTACAATTTTAGCAAGAAGGTTAGACACAGCACAATAAGTCTACAGGTGGGTATCAAATAAACGATGCAGTAAATGATGCCTTTCTAGAAAATGAAGATTAAAAAGAACCAAATGACAATAATATAAAACACTGTAAGAATATTTTTATTCATGTTTTAAAACATGAATAGAACTGAAAAACAGGAATTAAACACAAAAGTAAATAGAGACCAGCTGTTCTCTGCTGTACCACTGATTCAAATGGCCTAGATATAACCAGAGTAAAGATTCCAATCCAGGTTGAGAAAGTAAATCACCTAAAGGGTACAAAAGCATTTCAGAAAATTAAGCTGGAAGCAGCTGTGTATCTGTCTGCAGTCTGAATTGGTCTCTGTTCTCCAAACAAGACATTTCTCAAGCCATTGTGAGCTGTGGGCAAGCAGCACTATTTTCTTTTGAAAGATTCAGACCATTCTCCACATACATCCTGGCAAACTACCAAGCTGCCACAAAAACTGCAAATATTTCAGGAGGAACAAAATGAATAAGGGTCAAAAGATGAAATTTAGGAGATGCATTATGAAAAAAATAGGCTACAGCAATCCCTCAGTCCTGCTTCATATAGTCCAGATCTGACAACTGAGCTAAATTCA
Source organism: Donacobius atricapilla (assembly GCA_013397315.1). NCBI lineage: Eukaryota > Metazoa > Chordata > Aves > Passeriformes > Mimidae > Donacobius > Donacobius atricapilla. Next base: position 545,426 of record WBMY01011159.1, read on the forward strand.
GATTTGCCTTGTTTAAAATCCATAGGTCAAATAAGTTAATAAAGTGTACCTCATCATTACTCAGTGTCTCTGGATTTGACTTCTATGCTTTATATCTGGAACCTAACAAACTCTGCCTGCAGTAACAAGCCATTTCTCACAACTACAATTGAAGCGGTTTAGGAATTTTTTCCTAAATTAATGAATTATTATTGCACAAAACAAAGGATGCACTTCTATGCACTTTCACATATTTCTCAATCACTCATTTCAGCATAGGCATCCTTCAATTTAAGCTTAATAATGTCATAAATCATAAAAGAAAGGATTCTTCAAATTGGCAAGATGGTTTTCTCACACTGTCTATTCTTTTCTTTAATTATTATTATTTTTATACACACATAAAAGTCATCCAAAAGCTTCATTGTAAAGAAAACTATGACACATGAACAAAAGACTTCAATCCTATCCCACTTGTTTCCACAAATATATTTTTTCTGATTTGAATTTCATATTGGTTTGAATAGTATGGTTCCTATTGAATCATGGTATACTCTGGTGTGAAACTAAAGCAGGCTTGCAATAGGTAGCATAGCCAGAGGGGACTAGAGAAACTTAAAAAACTTAACATCCATTGTTCATTTCAGCTCATCACTTGCAATATTAGCAGCAGCTGTTCTACTACAAACAACATTTTCCTACCCTTTGGATATGCAGTGCTGCCTCTAAATAGCTGGAAAATGTTGATGTAGCCTGCTGAGAAGAACTGACTGCTGTCTAAGGTTGCCAAGGAATCTTGGCAAGGTCCATTGCATCTTCTGTCTGGCAAAGGAGGTTACAAGTTTATCCATCTATTTACTGACAAGTGACTTTAAAAATATTTTTTTCAAACACTAATAAATTTGCTGCTTACATCACAGCTCTAGTTTTAGTCCCCTTCATTCATATCCCATATAGCTTGATGGCCCAAAAAATGTATTTTCAGAACATATGTCTATTCTATGCTACAAACCTCAGTAAGTGAGCTTTACTGATCTATCCTACAGCTGAAACACTATGATATGTTTTCCAATCGTACAATTTTCTCTACAGAAAGTGACATGCAGAAAGAACAAGAGAAGCAAGAAAGGGAACTGAGACCAATGCTCTTCTAAGAGACTCCTGAAAAGCTTTCAGCCAGGGAAAAGGAGAAATGTAATTGAGTAAATAAAATTTGTGGATGAAGGTTTGGTAGTCCGTTAGAAAAGATTATATTTAATGATATAATTAAATCATTTTGCTGTGTCCATTTTTAACCTAAGTATTTTCATATCATGAAATAATCTTGAGACATTTCTATTTTCATTTCTAGCCAAAGAAATATTATGCTGTTAGCCATAGCTGAAATGTAACTGAAGAAGGGATTTTTACAACTACATGAACCCCAAAAATCTTGGCTAAAAATAAGCCAATGATAATTATACACCCTGACTGTCAAAACCAATGTCATACTTCCCATCTCTGTGATTATGAAAACTAACTTTTTTCTCACAATTGTCTTTCCCATCCTTGGCAGAAACACTTACTAATCTCAAATTAGAAGTGTAAAATCAGTGAAAGGAAGCTCCCAGATCATCAAGTAAAAATTCCTGCTGTCATAGATAACTCTGATAATCTCATCCATAAAGTTCATAATCTCATCCATCCAGCTCCATTTTATTCCCACATGAGGGCCTTTCCACAGCCACAAAGCTCTTGTGGTCAGAAACTTTCTTTCATTATCCAGACTGACCTTTTATTCCTATGTGGTGCCCTTCCACCCAGATGTATTTGCAGACAGTGTTCATATACCCCTTCTCAGCTTCCATTGTGTCAGATTAAATAATCCTTGCTCTGCCTGTGAAAAATAATACTATTTTTTGATCAAACCAGAAGGATCATTTTAGACAAAATTTCCTTGACCTCAGTGTTTTACAGCAAAGCAAACATTTTTCCTCTATTCATTTTAATATTGTTTCCCAATTCAAACTCAGTCAAACTTCCAGCACTATTCTTTTTACACCAGTAATGAGTATTTTGCAGTAGCCAGGTTTATTTACTCATTAGTTTTTCTCCTCTGTATAGGTTCCCTGTTGATTTCTAATTTTTTTTTTTTT
>WBMY01011159.1:547556-558602 GCA_013397315.1 Donacobius atricapilla
TTTTTTTAATCTGTAAGGACTGACTCTAGCTTAGAAAGAGCTTTCTGGCAGTTTGCATTCTTCTGACAGAAAGAAATCCCCAGAGTAATTTACACTTAGTTCCCAAGTTCCTCAGTCTGGGCTGACTACATTCACTCATTCCTTTAGTATGTTGGGTTCCCCCTCGAAATTGTGAATCTTGGATACAGAGTTATCTTTGCATCACCTTCTTTGCAAATGTCTAATGTCCAATTTAATATTGCAATGACGAAATATCTCAAGATCTTGTGCTATCTAATTGCATTATCTTCTCACAACTTCATCCCCTTCAAGGGCTAAAAATCACCTGAGTCATCACTCACTTGCTGCCAAGGTTACCTGGTAATATCCCAATGTAAAGGGTTGTTATTTAGTCACAAATTTTCCCCACTCGCTTTTACACCTCTTCTGAGCTGCAGTCTATAGCTGTGCATCTCAGGGAGCTGTCATCCTCAAAGAAAACTGTTTTATTGAACACTGAGCAAGGGTTCCACCACTTACCTTCCCTCATACTGATTCTATGTGCTCTCTTCACCCTCTCTTCATGCTCTCTGCTTTTAATACACGGTCATCTTGTTCTTGTCTGGAGTCTTTATCCTTAGTTATTTCCATTTTCTTTTCCTCTCTTCTTGTGAAACCAGCCTCTATTCTTGTTTTCTTTCCTGCCATTTTATCTTCTCTTCCTGGTAGCTCATCCTCTCTCTTTAGTACAGAAAACCTTTTGTGTGTTCCTTAGACAGAAGACTACTCAGTTATCCAAGTTCTACTTCTGCCTTGTCCTTAAGTGTACGTATTTCTATGAAACACCCCTTCAATGGGGATTTGGCTGTCCAGTACACTATGTACCTAGAAGTTTTGACCTACTTCCAGTCTCTTCTCCATTTTTCTCCTAGCTGTTTTCAAACTCTTTTGAACTAAATTTTTTATACATAACCTTGAATTTTTTCTTCCATGAACTCCAATGAATCTTCTCATCCAAGAACCTGATGCTGCATCCAGTTGATGTCTAGTCACCAGTGATGTCCCCCAGGGATTGGCATTGGGCCCAGTCATATTCAGTATTTTTATTGATGATCTGGATGTGTGGATTATGTCTATCCTTAGTAAATTCATAGGCAACACCTGGTTGGGTGCGACTGTCAGTCTGCTGGATGGTAGAAGGGCTCTGCAGAGGAGAACCTGAGCAAGCTGAATAAAGGGCCTAGAATGGCAATATGAGGTTTAACAAGACCGAGTACTAGGTCCTACACTTTGGCCACAACAACCCCAGGCAGGGCTACAACCTGGGGACAGAATGGCTGGAAATATGCCCGGGGAAGAAGGACATGCAGGTGCTGGTTGACAGGGACTGAACATGAGCCAGCTGTGCCCAGTTGGCCAAGAAGGCCACAGCATCCTAGGTTGTATCATCAATATTGTGCCCAGCAGGACCAGGGCAGGATTGCTCCCCTATACTCAGCACTGGTGAGACCACACCTCAAATCCTGTGTTCAGTTTTGGGCCCCTCAATGCAAAAAAAGGCATAAAGGCGCTGAAGAGACTCCAGAAAAGAGTTACAAAGTTGGGAAAGGTCTCGAGCACAAGTGGCTGAGAAGTGGCTGAGGGAGCTGGGGTTGTCTAACTGGAGAAAAGGAGGCTCATGGGACACCTTATCACTCACTACAGCTGCCTGCAAGGAGATTTTAGCCAAGTGGGGCCTGTCTCTTTTCCCAGGTAATCAGTGAAAGGACAAGAAGACATGGCCTCAAGCTCTGTCAAGGGACATCTAGATTGAACATTAGGAGGAATTTCTTTACAGTAAGGGTGACTTAACAATGGATTGGACTGCCCAGGGAGGTCACCATTCCTGGAAGTGGCACTTTGTGCCAAAATCTAGTTGACATGCTGAGTCATGGGTTGGACTTGATTATTTCAGAGGACTTTTCCAATCTGATTCTGTGATTCGGAAATTATTTCAGCAGTCATTTCATGAAAAAAGGTGGCTTCCCCATGTAACCCCTTATGGACATCACATTTGTGATGCTTAATCACACAGTCAATATATAAAACACAAAGCACACAAATCACCAGATAAGTCCTGCAGCTTGCTGCTCTTTGGGGCCTCTCAGTCACTAGTCATTTTGATTTCTACTTCTTTTCTCTCCATTTCAACAGCTGAATGTATGTTAGCAACAATTAAAGACAGGAAACCTAACTCCCTTAGCTACAAGGCTTTTAACCTTTCACCCCACTCAAATACAAAACTACCTTAAAGCCAGAAATGATAACTAGAACATCTCATTAAGAACAGTGATCAAACCAGTTAACCTACAAATGATGAAGTGCAACCTAATAAACCACTAAGCAACAAAAAAATGCCAGTTAACCTACCCCCAAAATACAAGAATGTCTTTATCCTCCACCATGGCCAAGTCCCACCCAGAAATCCCTGTTTACTGTGCTTCCAGCAGTGAGGCTTTTTATGATATGGAAAACTGAAGTGCAATACAGAATGTCCAGAACAGTTGGGGGTTTTTATACATTTCTTTACTAAACAGGTAAATACCCACTTTCATCCAAATTTTCAACTACATCTCAACAGCAAACACAAGAGATGCCATGGATTCAAAAGTGCAACTATATGATAAAAACTATTAGGAAGATAATGGTAACTGACTTTTATAAAAACCATAGTTTAAACAAGGACTCTGTTACCATTACGGAGAGAAAATAAGTGACTTTGGTGACATCTTTGTGCATACAAATGAGAAAAAAAATAGCTTAAGGCCCATTTTGTTTATTTATTGTTGCCATCTAGGCCATTATGAGATGCTGTGAGTTTCCACACAGCAGAGACATAGCACAAATATAATGAATTCCTTTTACTTCCTAATTCAAAATTAGGAACATTAAAATGCATTAAATTCAAGACATTATAATTTAAAGAGAGATTTCATAAAGTCTCTTTGGTAGTCAAGGTTATATTGGTATTTCTATCCTATTTTTTAAGAGCTTATAAAACAGCCATAAATACTGTTCATTTTGGAACCTACTATCCAAGTTTTCAAGCCACAACCGATCACTCATAATATCTTTTCCTGAAAATGTGAATCCGATCAATCTTTCATTTGAGTGAGGTGAGTTTTTGGATGTGGTGATCAGAAGCAGCATGCCAGAAGGATAGAAAAAATGTATTTTATAGAAATTTTAATGTAAACCAGAACTCTATTAAAATAATGCTCTTTGCAGTCTGCGAGAAACAAAACCAGAACCCAAAATGATTGCTAGTTTCTCAAGCTATAACATACATTTGTAGGTTTTGGAAACAAATTAAGAGCCAAGCCAGTAAAATGGTGAGAACATCTTTAACTTGAATAACTGCTATTGAACTTCCTAGCTGCTACAGCTCCTACAGCTCCTACATCTACTGGGGAGCTCTGTCTCCTCCAAAGCTAGAAGAAGGCAGGTTATGCATGATAAAGTAGCCTTGTTCTGCATTTTATTGTCCTGAATTCAAGAAAGCAGTCACCAATGCCTCTTTCCAGCGGCTGATCACTTCCTAACCAGGCCTCTCCACACGTTGAACCACTCTGCTGGATGAAGAAAAAGACTGGCATAAAGAATTGTATTTACAAGCTTTTTCCATGCTGTTTTTTTTTTTCTTTTTTTCTCCTTTTTTTTTTAAATTATTATTTTTAATTTTCACTAGACTGTTACAGCAGATCCTGGAGTAAGGCTGCCTTGAGTAAATTCAAAACAATCTAACAGAGGTTAGGAGAGGAGGATAGGATTATGGCTAGCTGCAGCACCTTCATCTTCTTGTCTCCTTTATTGTACTGCTCATAGATCTGTTCAGTCATATGGGATAAATTATCTTATTGGTACATGAAAAGCAAAGTCATTGGACAGATATATCTGCAGCTGGGAAGAGGACATTTATATCACCCAACCCAACTTAGAAACACATTTGCAGGAAGACACACTTATTCTTAGAAAAATCCTGTTCAGTTCTTACAGAGGATGTCAGGTCAAAAGTCACAGAGCAAGGACAGAAATTCAAACCAAAATTGTCTAGCTAAAACTTGTGTGATTATTAATATTCTTTCTACAATTTTTATCTATTGCTGTTGGCATTAAGAGGCCTCCAAATGAGTTTGGTGTCTACTGTACTCAGTGCTGACTGAATTTAATGAAAAGAAGGGCCACGGCCAAAGAGCTCACATTTCAAATCCACCGATCAAAGTATACACTAGCAACAATACTCAAACTTTCAAGGCTTATTAACATCAGAAACAAAAAATTAAAAAAACTTTTAGAACTGAGCAAGATGATCTTTTGACTCTGAATCTAGATTGGTTTTCAGTTTGGAAGAAGAAATATATTTTAATAAAGTCAAGAACACTTTATTCTCTCTGTGGAGGCATGCATTGAAGTGATTAAAGAATGGCTCTGTGGGATAGTGAGCTTTCAACTGAAGAGGTGAAGAATCTTATTCTGAGATCTTTTGAAATGGAACATCAGCTTGGATAAATTGATATCTCTTACAAAAATATAGCACCACAGTTAATTAACAGGTTCTGACTCCAAAAAAAACCCTAAACCCAAACAGCAACAAAAAAACCCGCCCCACCAAGACAAATAATACCATTTCAGGACAGCTTTTAGGGTTTTTTTAATAATCATCATTTGTAAATATGTTTATTTTATAAATACATCAATATGGCCCTAAGAAATTTTTAACTGTAGGGCCAGTCAAATTATTATTGAGGAGATAGTAATTTATTACCCTTTTTCCCTGCTTGTGGTTTATTCTTGGTAAAAGTTCTTTTAGATAGTAGTTAACTATGTATTTCATAAACTATTTAGTTTGGCTTTAGATTACTTGATGTATTCAATTGTTTACAATTATTGTTTCTATTTCTTGCCCAGATGGGTATTTATTTGTTTAAAAGAGATCTCTGAACAGTTTTACTATCACCTTGCAACTATGAAATGTGTTTGCAAGGTTAGAGAAGTGGTTATGCTGAGAAAAGTGAATCAGCTTTCAGAATATTTTTTTCTTCAGAAGAAAAAACATCACAAAAAGGTGGAAGAGCTGCTCAGAACACAAAATCCTCTTTCTATAGGGAGATTCCTTCAAATTCCTTCAGGTCCAAGGATTTGTGCATGCACAATTAGTTTAGATATTCTCTGCCCCACTCTTCCTTCAGTGGGGATAAGGCTTCCTTGCTCTTGTTTATCCACGAAGCCCTTCTGCCACTTTTGCTTGCTTTCCTGCTTGTCAGGCTGGACCATTCTTGAGCTTGGAGGAGGTGATCTTGAAAATCAGGCAGCCCTTAAGGACTGCTCATCTACTCGGGGTCATGTCCCACGGGATTCTTTCAAATAGGTCTTTGAACAAGACAAAATCTGTTCTGAAGTTCAGAATTGTGGTACTGATCTTGGCACTTCTCCCACCTCTCAGGACCTTGAATTCCACTGCTCATGCTCACTGAAGCCAAGCCTGCCCACAACCTTTATGTTGGTCAGTACCAGGTCTGTCAGAGAGTCTCTGTGAGGATTCTTCTTTTCTTCATGTTGGAGCCGGAGTTAATGCACAGGGTGCTGTTTTCATGTTTGGACTCAGATGTTTATTAATTCTTATCTAAAGTACAGTCTCATGAGTTGTGAGTTCTAGCTAACAAGGTAGAAATGGCAATGAAACGGCCACTTCTAACTCTTTCCAAGGTTATTTAAGCTATAATTACCCAATAACGAGATGACACCTATATTATTTATAATTTTAACCCAGTAATTTATCACTCAAGGTCCGCAATGTGGACCCTTTCACCCAATAAGAAAAAAACACCCAAAACCATGAAGAAGAAGGAAAAGGTGAAGAAGAAGGACTTAGACAAAGCCTTCAATCCTCCATATCACTTCACATATATTACTATATACCAAAATCTCAAAATCTAAGTTTCCAGAATTCCAACGTCTCCCTTTGTTGACTCTTCTACCACCTGCATCATGAAGTCACCATTCCTATGCTCCAGAAACCTCTCAGATCACCTGTATCCTGCTATGTTGTGTCCAGCAGGTATTGGGGTGTTTGGAGTCCCTCATGAGGACCCGGGCTTGCAAACATGAGACTTCTTCCACCTGTCGGCAGAAGGGTTCAGCTGTTCTTCCTCATCAGGCTGGCAGTAGCAGGCACCCTGCCAAAAACACTCACATTGTTACTCCTGATGATCCTAACTTGCAAGTTCTGAGCTGCCTCATCATCCCTGCCATGGCGGAGCTCCGTTCATGAACCCTGCTGCCTTCAGACAGAACTCCCTCCACCCCCTGGATGGTCGCTCCTGAGGAGCCTCTATCCATCCATGGCAGCGCTCCAGTGGATGCTCCGGTTCAGCCCAGCTCCAATGCTTGTGTGAACACAAACACACTGTTAAACAACTGAGTCATTCCCAGGGTTAAGGCACCATAAATTTTTGTCTAAGCCTTATGTCCCTTCATGAATTAGGGCAATTCAGACAGCAGGCAGCATTCTTACTAACAGCACATTTTCTCTTCTCTCTCAATCTCCTGTCAGGAAACAGCTTACAGGTCTTCCTGATGATCTTCTAGTAAAAAAATCATAGTTATACAGAGAACTTTTCAAACAATAAATTCCCAGGGAACAAAAGAAAAGGAGACTGAAATGCTGTTGCAGAATACCAAGTCAGCAAATAGGAAATTTTACTGCTGTATATGCACCCCTCATTCACTGTCTTTCCTGGTTGTGGGATAGTAGTGGTGGAGTGAAGTGCTGCTTATACACATATTCAAACATGGCTTAGGTCAGTTTTCTGTCTCTTGAGGGAAAGTGCTCTTTGGAAGCTGTTTAATTCAGCGCCAGCTGAGTCATGGCCATTTGCTTATAAGATCTCTATCTGAACATAGCATGCTCAAGAAGTGTCTCCTGGCTACTTCCTACATCCACGTGTGGAATACAGACTCTGGTGACTTCATATTTTAAATTCTGTACTCAAAAATCTAGAGATACTTACAACAGAATGGCCTTTGTTGGTGGGATTAAATACACATTTTTGCACAGTTAGGCTGTTAAATACTTACTACCCCAGGAAAATATGGGAGTAAACATTCAGCCTATGCAGTGTCCCCCATAATACATCAAAGCAAGCCATAAAAATTGACCCGCAAAACACCTATATGTTAGTTTTAAAAAGCTGGATAAGTGCAAATAGACAGCTTTTAAAAAAGCACTGGTTTGTGGTTAGTGCTCCCAGCTGCTTATCCTTTACCAAAAGGCACAAGTGAAGCTCTCTCCACCTCTCTCCAAGAGGATGAGAATAACCTCTTCCCTTATGACGGGATAGGCTGCACAAACCCCACCCATTCACTCACAGCATCAGCAAAGGAATATCTCACTGCCAAGAGCAAGGACAGCCACATCTAGCCCAGCAGTCACGGCACTTCCTCACTGTGTTTACAACCTTGAGCACATATTAGCCAGGATTATAATTGTCTTAATTACTGTACAGAACATGCACTTTCCTGGACCTTTTTCTATTGAAATATATCAAATTCACTCATGATCATAAGCACGGAAGTCAGCAAGGAGTGTTGCAATTATCACAATGAAAGAGCATATGATTTCTTTGATCCCAGCATCCAGCCATCTGCTATCACCAGGATGTGGTGCTTCAGAGAGGAGAGACACCGTTATTTCTTTTCCCAACACTGCAAACTTCTGACCTGAACCCCAAGTCTGGCAATCCTTCTCTTCACAATAAAGGTTACTACAGAAATCTTGAACTTTCCTAACTTAGCCTCAGAGCAATGACATACATTATAAACTTCAGAAAATACTCCAACATTGTATTCCAACATTGTATTGCAACATTCCTCTGGACTCTGAATCTCTGCCGCTCTCATACTGGCTGAAAAGGAAACGGAAAAGTAGGATTAATAGGTGAGTAACAGGTAATCTGTACACAGTGGTGGAATAAAGTCTATCTGCTAACATAAATTGCTTACAGAATGATCCTCTGAAGACAAGTAAAAACAGACAAAATAAATGTTTAATATTTTCCTGTTAATGTCTACAGCTTTGTTCTGACTGACTACCAAGAGATGCCATTTAAAGTGGATATACCCAATGAGCTCAACTCTGCAACTCTGCTGGTTCCTAGTACAGTGTGAAATGATCCCAAACTGTAATTTTTTTCCTGTTTGATCTTCAAGTTTTAAGCAATAAAAAAAGGATCATGAAAGCATTTTCAAGAATTTTTGGTCTTTAAATTCAGTCACACTTTCTGCTCCCTATGGTTTAAATTATTCATTACAAGTTGCGCAGATTCAGATGTCAGCAAGTCATTGGCTAAATAAAAAGTTCAAAAAGGACTCTGCAGCCATTCTCATAATATATCAGAAACATCCTATGCCCAGGCAGGACTGATTTTTCATATTCAAGTAACATCTGAAGCTGGACTGAGTCTTTAATGACTTTAAAGATACTTGATGCTCTAAATGAACAGGTATTAGGTGGTCATGTTTAAAAAAATTGGTTAGAACTGACTAAATGTTATTCCTAGCTGAAATCAGTTAACAAGCATGCATGGGCCTCTGTCCCAACAGTGCATTGTGACAGAAGGACCCTTTACGAAGGGCGAGGAAGAGTCTTCAAGTATTGTCTTTGTTGTAAGCACAAGCTCAGCAGGTACCACCACAACCTCTGCACACCCTCTGAGGACCAAGGTCCTTTGGACAACCTCCAGCACCAATGGCTGGCTGTAGGATGGCTACATGGCACCTCTGGAGACTGGTGGTAGGCTGGCATGTGAATTCATGGCCCCTGGACCCTGGTCTTGCTGAGAATTATAGGCATGCATTCAAGCACTTCCCTAGCACAGGAAAGTACACCGGGATCACAGGAGAAAACACATAAAGCAAATCCTCCTACCCAGAGGAATTTATAATCTGAAAGACTGGATGGTCATTTCAGAGTGTTTTATGTCCTGGGACAAGTAAGAGGCAGGCGGGAGAATGTGAAACAAATAAAGGGTGAAAAATAATTTTTTCATTAATCAGTTTGAGGGCATAAAATGACATCCATATACCATGGATGCCTAATCCTTGTCTCTCAATAAGGTATTTGTATGGGAACATGGCCAGTTAGGCAGCTGTCTGGTCACCCATGGATGAAAGCAACTGATTTATGTGAGTACACTGTGCATTTACACACATGAATTACACATTTACTCAGGCAGGACATGTCTGGGTTTGAAAGCCCAGGTCCTAGTTTGCTAAGAGGTAGGGGAGACCTCTGAACAAATAATTGATAAACTAAAATCCTTTTGCTATCAGATGGGCTGGGCATGCCCAGTGGAACTGTAGGAGGTATCTCACAGGCAGCTCAGGGAGAACTTGATCCCAGCTAGTCGGGTACTGTTTCCAGAATTGGCTACATAAGGCACACAGAGAGAAGCAGAGAATCAAGCTTGCTTTATGTATCAGTCTTTTTCTGTATCCCATAGGTCTATGTTTTCCTTACAGCCTTGTCTAGTTTTGAATAAAACACAAAATTATCTCCAAAATTAGACCAATTGATGCACAGAAAGCACTCTGAGCACACTGTTTGAGCCTGACCTGTGACTGAATGCTCACCATATATTTAGCTCAACCATTTGCAAGTCTGTGATGTTGAACAAATGCTCTACTTTCCACTAGTTTTGCAAAGTGCTCCTAAATTTAACTCTGAGTCAACACTGTACGACTGCACTTTTAAGTTAACCTGCATAGTCAGCTTATAAATTTTTAAGAAGCTTTTCCTTCTCTAACAGCGAATGTAAATGCAAGTTGTTTGAACAAAGACACTAATTTATCAGTTATAACAATGAATACACCTCTTTGTCTATTTCTGACTGTGTGAAATATGCATTTGTCATTGACGTAAATGGAGATTGATGAGAAAAAATTATGTGTAAAATGCAGAATAAAAATCAGAAGCCCAGGAAAGTCTGGTATGGATTGCCACATCTCCAGAAATATCAGCAGTGTTAAGACCATTTTTTTTCATTTTTTTTATAGCTGAAGGTCTTGCTGTTAGCTTCTATCATTTCAAGATACTTTTGTGATGTGCGATGCTTATAAGCGTTTCACCTAGTCTTGACCTTCTTTTGATTTGGAACAATGATAACACACTGTTCATGCTTTCACTCTGTTTGCAAATGTGTCTCCTGTGCAGTCAACAAGTTTTACTTGTGCTTATTTGTATTAAAGTTATTTATGAGTCTTCACAAGTATATGCTTGTATTAGACAGAAGACAAGCATCACTGTTGCTTCTAGTCTTGGCCAAAAATACAGAAAAAGAGTTTTATTTAAGAAAAAATATTTGGGAAAAAAATACAGTATGAAATAAATTAAATAATAGATATTCCACAAAAGGCCTGCATGGAAGAAAAGTGAAAAAACTGGGAAAGAAAGAGATAAAGAAAGAGTTTAGAATAGTGATGCCACCTTTTCATTAAATAATAGTTTACTCAAAGTCAGCTTGCATATGTTTTGCACAAGGTCACATTCAGAATCACAGAAAAATGAGCAAATGCCACATTTGTGAGAGCCTTCTATCATAGTAGCACCTTTGTGGGATCTCTGATATGAACCAAGGCTCTATTGAATCTAATACTGTATTAACAAAGACTTCTCAGGAGTGGTTTTTCAGTGAAAGAATCAGAATGGACACAACTCTTCCCTCAACACATGACCCATGACCAATGAATGCAAAACCCACTGCCACCAGTTTTCTCAACTCCCATTCTTCCAGTGCTTCTTCCAGCATTGGTGGTTGCAGCAACTGCAAAAAGTAGACTCTGCCCTTGCTTTCAATATAGTTTCAAATAAATATTCCTGTCAAATAAATGGAGAATTTCTTCAATCACAATTTTACTCATCAGCTGTCTCAGCCACACATATTCTTACTTAATGTGTAGGATCTTTCAACAAGCTCCACTACTCTATTTTAAATTTATAGTCACTGACAGAATTTAATGAAATCCTTTTTT
>WBMY01011160.1:0-125799 GCA_013397315.1 Donacobius atricapilla
CCTTCCCTTCCCTTCCCTGTCAGACCCATGTACTCACTGTAGGAATTTCTAGCATACTGCTCTCCTCATCCCTGAGCTGTGAAAGGTGGAATTTCATGGCAGCAGCCATGCCACTCTGTCAGATTTGAGGATGACATTATCTCCACAGCAGCTCAGGGTGTCATCCTCTTTTGGTTTCTCACTGCAGCTGACATCATCTCCTCCTCTCCATCCTTCAAGCAAATAGAACTCCTTTCTCCCATTTTTTTTCAGTCTTTCCTCTGGGCTCAGCATTTCCCCGTCTGTCAGATGTGACCCACAGCAGGATGTGTCCATCCACAGTCTCTGACCATCTCATAGTACACGGTACTTTGCCTGCTGCAGCAGGACCACATGACAAGCTGGTGACAGAGTGCCCTCAGATCCCTCTGTAGTCCCCACTGAACACATGGGATTGTCCACCTACCTTGACCCTAGACTTGCTCTCCAGAAACAATCTTCAAGTGGGGAGTTACCAGCATCATGGCATGGCTCCTGCTTAAGCCTTGTGAGATGCTGAGCAACAGCTACCCTGGCCACACTCGTCCCTCAGCCCCTGCTGTCTGTTTTGGGACTAGACTTGCATGTTCTGCTCCCTTTGACCCATCCTCAGAGACATTCCCCTAGCACAGAGAGCCCAGTTGCCCTGGCCTATTTGATCTGATGAAAGAATCAGGACTCATTTTCAGAACCAGAGGGAGGGAGGAAGAAAAATGAGGGGATCAGTACTCAGATGTTTTGTTCCTGTGCAGCTGATTTTAAGGGAAACCCTCAGGCCCTATCTGCAGAGCAGCAGATCTGCACCTCAGCAACAGCCCAGGACCCATTCTTGATTATTTCCTATTTGAATAAATGCTCTGGCATAAGGGTATGGATGTTGGCAAGGAATCTGGGGGAGGATCTTGGATACAACAGCAGCCCAGATTCCCAGAGAGAAAAAGCTTGTGGACTGTTATGTGGCAGAGCCACAGGCTACAAAGAGCACTTGTGGCTTTGAGTTCAAGACAAACAAACCTTAAAAAGCATTCTGGCTGATGTGTCCACATTACGAGGCCAGCAGCACTGGCAGGGGAGCCAAAGCAGAAATCATGTCTTGGTTGTACTGTCACTGCCATTTCCATGGTCCCCGAACACCTCATGCATTCCACGGTAGAGGACTAGAGGAAATATGGGGAGTAAGCACTGCTTTCCCTGAGGAGAGGATGATTTGCCTGTTGGTCAGCTCCTGCTAGAGTGTTCCTGTGGCTCAAGTTCCCCAAGATTCAGGCTCTGAACTCTACTTATAGTAGGGCTCAAACCTTTTTAGACTGCCCACTGCCCCTCTCCTCACTTCTGGAAGAAGGTGTTAGTGGGAGTGATGATGACAGGCAGTGGCTGGAAATACTTGTCTAGTCACACCACAGCTCTGGTTCCTGGTAGTGGACACTAGGGACCAGTGCATGCCACAGAGACCTATTAATCTGCTCAGCTGTTTCTGGGATGACCTGCACAAGTGCATAGGCAATGGTCAGCAGAGATCACGAGACACCCTCTGGACTGAGACATGCTGCCAGAACAATGAAGCATACTAAGGTTAGTGACTTTCTCAAGCCAGTGGCTGGGAGACATCCAAGGAATGCAATGAGAATAGGACTCTTCTGGGAAGCTGCCAGCAACTTAGTATCACATGCCTACACCATGCTTAATATTCCATGCAGTGCCTCTGGCCATCCAACACCAGGCAAGGCCTTCAACCTGGGGTCCAGATCTTTTGTCTGCAGAGAGTCTGGGCTTTTATCAATTCTGTTGAATGCATCTCACCTGAGGCTGATAGCAGCCTCTTCCATCCCTCCAGCAGCTCCTTTTACACCATTGAAAGGCAATAGGTGCATTATTGGGCAAGAGTTTTGCTAAATCATGAGATTATGTCAACTTAAATGTGTGTTTCTGGTGTTTGAAGCTCTTGAAGAAAAACTTTGAAAGAAATTTTTTAATACTTTGACATCGATGTGCCTGAATGCTTGAGATGTGCATCAGAATGAAAAAAATTCTTGCCTTTCAAACATGTTTCTGAAGTCTTACTATTTCTGCCCAGGCTTATGTTTTTGAGTGCCTGAATTGTGTTTTTTATGCTTGTGTGGGGCAGGAGCAGAGATTTCCAGGAAATAAGCCTCAACAAACAAAGGATAACCTTATCCATTACATAATGGTCCTAGTAAATACTTGTAAACCTAGAATATTATTTAATATGGGCTAGGTGAGGCATTTGCTTCCTTTTGTTAGGCTGTGAATGACAGGCTGTTCTTCTGACAGCTCCAAGACATTCCGGATTATGAAACTGTGATCTCTATTAAATGCAGAGACAGGAGATACCCAGAGAAATGCCACTAGTGGAAGCTTTTGGTCTGGTCACACTCATTTATTTCTTAAAGTACTTTTAAGACATTGAAGCATAGCATGAGGAAAAAAAAAAAATCTTAGCTGTCTTGGATCAGGTTCGTTTTTATGCAGATCTCAGTTCCACAGGGTCCAAACCACTCAAGTTCCTTTCACAGGAATAATACAGATAAGAAACCCTGCCTAACAAGCTGAGATTGTAACATCCAGGAAAGCTGGTGGCTGCCAGAAAGAATTATTGGCAAAATCATGGCTATGGTGAAGAAGGATTAGAACAGCAAGTTTTATAAGATCATATGTTTTTCTAGATCTGTGATTAGGAAAGTGTAAAAAGTAGAGGTTAATTCCCACTGAAAGAGTTACATAAGCTCCACCAGAGGCAACAGAGAAAGAGAAAACCATGACAAAGTGTTGTTGTTAGCTTCAACAGTCAATATGTCATTAAAAGGGTGAAGTATTTGTAAAATTCTGAATGACAGAAGTCCACAAGGTGTGTCATTTTAAAATAGACACAGGAGCACAAACAGAGCCCTGCACAATGTTAACAGAGTTCATGGAAAGTAAATGGAGTAAAATACCATTGCACAATAGAAGGATATCCAGAGTGCACAGTCCTGTGAGCCCGCCAGCAGTGAGAGATTTGGGTATGTTACCAAAAAGAAGCCATGCCCTTATAAATATGTGGATGCCACTTCTGTGTGGGTACCTAGCCCTAAAATAAGGTAAGGACTGGGCACAATTAAAGGAACAAAGGAAAATGGCCTTGGCAAAACCTTTTTTTTAACAGACCAAAGGCAAGTTTTCTCAGGTTCAGGATTATTACACTCAGTTACAAAACAAGACTCATGTATTTATACCTAGAAAAGCTCCTCTGATAGTCATGGCTGGACTATGGGGCAAAGCAGAGATTAAGCAAGAGGGAGAAATCAGAAAAATTCCAGAGACTTGGGAAATAACAGAAAACCAGTTTTCACACAGGACTTCAAGGGAACTGAGCCTGTGCTTAAATCTGAGATAACTGAGAGCTGTAACATCATGACACTACATCCCCACGGTGCAGCTCCTGTGAAGCCAGCCCAGCAGGCAAATCCTCAGGCTGGCTATTGTTGTGTTTGCTTCAGTGATGTGAGTGCTTCTCGGCATGGGGTCACAATGAAGCTCTGGGAGAGACATGCCAGCTCACAGATCCCATGTGCCCAAACCCCACTACTGCCTATTCCTAAAATTATAATCTGGCTGCTAGTGAAGAAGCCTTGTGAATAAGCAAGTATTTTTCTCTTTCCTTTGGGTTGTTCACTTCTTGCATGTAGCAGGACCTCGTGTATTGTTGTCGTTGTTTTGGATGCACACTTTTCCCTTTTGGCAGGTTTTGCTGTGAACTCAAGAGGAAACCAGGAAAGCCATTCTCAGATTCTGCTTTAAAAGAATTCTTAGTCCAGAACAAACTGCTAGAGGGAAAATACATCAGAATGTTGATTTTAAGAAAATCAGTCAATGTCAAATTCCAATACAAAAGGACAGATGCTCTGATGTTGGTAAACCAGTTCTTGGTCCTTAGATGGATGGAACTACAGGAATATCCAACATTATTATTAATCTAAACACTGAGTTATCCAGAGGCATAAAACAATGAAGTACAAAGGGGGATTTCAAACCTTTCTTGAAAAAGCACACCAGTGCATCACTTCTGAATGTGCTGGGAAGGCTGTTGACCTTCTCAGGCATGGGAAGGCTGATGCAGTTCACATGAGTGTTCCTTAGCTCAAGGGCTCTTTATCCAAAACACTGAATTTACAAACCACTTCCCAATAAACAGAATTAACAAAGCCAAGAGGAAAGAAAAAGAAGAAAGGGACCTGTGACTTCTTTATCACATTCTGCCTTAGGACTTGTGCTGTGGTCTTTATATTGCAAATGTCCGTGCACATCTGGAATGTCTTAGCAGTCCTATTCATCTGTTGGGACTTCAGCAAAACTGAAATAATGCTGGGACACCTGTTCACAACCTTTCACCTCCTCCATCTACCGTGCTCTTCTGCTTGATGGCTCACCTTTGAAAACATCAGTAACAGGGAGCCTACGCACAAATCCACGATGCAAATCCACAGAAATCCACCCACCAGTGTTGCACCCAAGTTTCTAAATTTCTGGGATCCTCTTTGTTCTTCTGACACTTCACAGCCTCCTGGGAGCCTGTCCAGGAGGTTCCTGACAGGGAGCAGAGAACCTGTCACCAGAAAACACTTCCCAGCCTATGCCAGAGGTGCATGGATTTTTTCCCCCCCTGCTTGCACTATAGTGTTCACAGTCCAATTTACAGGCGTCTCTGAGCTATTAGTAGTACAGTCAATAAGCCAGGGAACATTACAGAAGCTGCCCCCTGCATCTGTGATTTATGTTTCTTGCTAAATATAAAGCTCCCAAGGCTCGGCACATCAGTATTTTGGAATGGAACACATGGAAATATTTGATGGACTGGGGAGAACACAGATCCCTGTGGCCAGTCACTCACACTTGCCCTTTTGTGAGCAATCTGTCTTTCCCTATAACAGGCAGTGGATTTGGGCACAACAGCTGGAGTTTCAGAATCCCTGCATGCTTTATTCATGAGGGAGCCTGGATTCAAGCCATCCAGACACTGACCATCCGCAGATGCAACTGTAACATCAGCAATGCAAGAGCCTCTCTGAGCTCTGACAGGCTGTGTGGAGCACATACCTCTTGCCCCTGCCTTCATGCGCTGCACCATAGCCTCTATGGGTTCCTTGGGAAACAAGCTGTCCTACAGGGACTCTAGGTGTTCTGGCTGTGCACTGGGTGATGCCTGCATAGCTGAGAGACTAATGTTCCCAGTGTGGCTCTTTGGGCTCTATCTCTGTAAGAGTAGTAAAAAGCCTAGGAATTCCCAGTCCTCTTATAATTGTGCAAATTTGGGACGAGGCAGTGAGACGTATCCATTCTGGGAAAGGAAGAGTGGCCAGTGAATAACTGCCAGTGGGAGTGGCTCCCTGGATGGCAGAGGGCAAGCAGACCATCCAGTGTCTGCACACACCTTTTTGTGTGCTGCACTCTTATATCCCAGCTGCTGTAAATCATTTTAGCTCTGCTGCAGTCAAGGGATTCTTTCCAGCTGAGAATCTCCTTTGGGTGGAGCCATGCCAGGTCTGCATCACCCTGGACATGGATCTAACAAGCAGTGTTTCGGATCTACCGCAAAGGTATCCAATATTTTGGACAAATCTCCCAACACAGCACTCATTTTATCAGTTCAGGGTATGTTGTTTTTGTCAGAGAGGAACGTAGCAGAGGAAAGGCGTGTGGCATTTTTAGCAGGTCTATCTGTGTGGCAGATGTCCTCTGACCTATCAGACGGTCTGGCTGAACCACAGTTTAGGAATCTCTGTCAAATAGAGTAGAGTTTATTGTGGAAAACACACAAAAGCTCTCAAAATTAGCAAAAAAGCCCTCCAAACAGCAACCCTTTTCAGAAATGCTTTCACAGTTCCCTTTCGTGTGTTTTTTAGCATCTAGCATTTATTTTGGAGTGGAGCAGAGAGGTGGGTTGGCTGCTTGCCTGCCTTCTAGGATGGAGAGCTTTGCATAAAAGGAAGGAGAAAGAGAACATCAAAACCAGATTGAGAGGAAAACAAAGTCACCTCTTTGCAGTGAAAGCTTATGGGTTTGTGCAAATTCAGGATATAATAGTTATTTTCCAGAGATTGCTATTCTGAATTTGTTCTACTGAATAGCCTAATGGAGTGGCCATGAAAAAGTAAGAATGCATGTGCTTGTTCTCACAGAAAGAAGATTGAATTTTACCATGGAGTGGGAAACAAAAGATGTGTGTAGCTAGTTCTGTTGTGTGTAAACCACCAGGTACTGGTTTCCTTGCCTGAATCTCCACAATACTGTGTATGAATCACTGCTTCCTAACACACAGGTTCAAGCCAGCAATGCAAACTTATTGTTCTGGCTGATTGAATTCCTCTGATGCATTTAATTCTGCAGCATACCAGAGTGTCTCTGAGATAAGGGCTGGTTCAGCAACCACCCTGGCAGGGGCAGTCAGATTGGAATGACAGCCCTGGGAAGGAGGGGGGCCTCACCAGAGCATAATAGCCTCTTTCTGGTCAGCAAGCCTGATGTTCGGTGGCCAGGCAACTGTCCTCACCCCTAGCAGGAACATGTGCACTCTGTGTCTGCATAAGACATACTACGACCATAGGACACCTCCTAACATCCTGATATTAACATCCTGTCTTTTGAAAAGCATCTGTCACTAATGCAAAATAGGGCCAAAAGACACAAGCAGGAGTACAAGGAAGCAAGACTCATGCAAGCTATGGCTCAGTCTGTATTCTCTCGCGCTAGCAAGGGATTTACTAAGTAAAACTCCAGTAAGGCTCAGTCTTTCTCTTGGAGAGTTGTACCAAGTCCTTGTCATGAGCCTTCACCAGAGGAGTTCTTAGAGCCACTTTCTGCCTGTTGTGTAGGAAGTACAAGGCCAGGGATCAATTAGCAGAGCTCGAAACTTTGATATAAAATGCCTGGTTTCCTCCTACTATGCCTAGCCTACATCTTGGCCTGCGTGTTTGTTGCTTTAGAGTTTGATGAAGCCTCCAGTTCCATTTTCCCAGAGAACAATCTGCCAGACAAAGCAGGTAAAACTTCATCTCAAAAATATCAGACAGAAAATCATACTATGGGCAAAGTCAGTCCGGTGTGTTTACACAGCCATCTCTGTTTCTAGTCACTATGGCTAAATAAGAAGATGCCATCTTCATGAGTTGGCTTTGGGTGCCAGGTCATGAGAAACAGCCAGCAGTTGCACTCTTACCTTCTCAGTAAAAAGTGCAGAAGAAGGAGACCCTTTCTGACACCAAGAGCTTCATAGCAAGCAGGTGTGACATAGAAAAGACACACAGGATTTTAAGGTCAGAAGAGGATCATTTCATTTTAATGCATACATGCCACAGGCTACTGAGCAACCTTGAATTTGCATGCTCAGATTGCAGAGGAGCTTATGGACAACAGACAACCTTGATCAAAATTTTTTCCACAGAGAAGAATCCATCACAACCTCAGCACATTGCCCCAGTTGCTACTTGACTGCTGGCTTTCTCCTAGTTTGACTCTGTCGTTGCCAAATATAAGATCTCACTTTGTCTTCAGAGGCTTTTCACCCTAATGGATAGTGATCACCTTTCTTTCCCCAGAAGACATCAATCAATTTTTTTTTTTTTAATTTTNTGTGCATCTCACTGTAAGTGCCAGCTCAATGTCTAAGTGTGAGATCCATCTAGCCCGATAAGCTAAGTAAAATTAAAACTCTGGTCTGACCCAGTTTTCTGGCCTGCCTCAGATGGTAATTTGTCATGCCCAGAATAAATGTCACACCTCTCTAAGGATGGGTGAGACTTAATTATTAATGGGCTTATGTCTCCTTCCAGGCTATCAATAAAAATGTTAAATAGCAGAGGGTGTAGGGCTGGAGGACCCTGGATATCTGGAGGAATTTTCAGGAAGAAGGTGAGAAACAGCATCCCCTTTAGAATGACACTTCAAACCCTACTGTTAATCATTTCAAAGGTGCCTTGTAATACAACTTTCCTTAACAAAAATACTGTGTGATACCAAGCCAAATGCGTCACAGAAGCTTAGGTGAATCAAATCAACTCTTCATTCCACTGACTGAGCCTATAAATCTCCTAAATCTGAGATTATAGCCTAAACTGACACATATTCCCTTCCTGGCCCTGTGGGTCAACAGCAAGGGAAGGTACCCCTTATAGGATATTGTCTTCTGAGCACTGAATATGCCATCTTTAGCTTTTGAATGAAGACTAATAGTGTTCAAAATCTGTGGGTGAAACATACCTCTGACTACTTACATCGATTATGTTTCCCTGAAAAGATCTTTTTGTGGCCTCGGGTCAATCACACGCTCCTGATTAGAGAAGATAGTACTTTTATCGAACTGAAATGACTTGGGCAGCTGGCCCTTAGGGACAAAGGTTGTTCAGGTGCAGGATCTTCTTCTGAGAGGCCAAGAAAACCTCCTGAGACACAGGTCTGAATGAAGTCCAGTGGGTGTCCCACCAGGCAAAACACAGTCATGGACATTCTATTACAAACTTCTTTCTCCTATCCAATATATCATATATTCAGTTTCTGCTTTTCTTATCTTTTTTCTCTCATGATTGGTTGGTTGGTTGGTTCAGTTTTGTGTGTTTACATTTGTTGGGGCCTTGAATGCACTATTTTGAAAACAGTTCATAGTTTGTAGGCAGTTGAGTCCTGCAGTTCACATACCATCAACTCACACTTTCACATCTTGTTAGCCTTGCCTTCAGCCCAGGAATGACTGTCCTCTTAGACTGAAGAATAATGTCCAGAGAAGCATCTGGCCTTGATTTGAAGATATCGAGATAGAGAATCCAGAACCAGTACTGGCTGCTTAGAGGCTAAGCACCCGTACTGTAATCCAATTAATCTGGCTTCAGCTTTCAGTTCCTTGATCTTCCTTTCCTTATGGTTTACAGAGGCCTCATGTCTTTAAATCTTCCCTCACTCTGGCTTTAGATAGGCAAAACAAATGGAGCTCTATAAGAAAGACTGTGACAAACTGGCCAGAGTCCAGCAGAGGACCACTGAAATAGCTGGGACATATACAGTGTGTGAGGAGAGGCTGAGGGGACTGGGATCACTCAGCTTGAAGAAGGGAAAGCTGAAGAGGAGTTGCTTGCAGTTTTCCACTCTCTAATGAGTGGTGGAGACGGACTTCTCATGGAGGGTCACAATGGTAGAATGAGAAGCAATGCTGCAAGTTGCAGCAGAGGCATTTTCTGTCTGGACATAAAGATTTCATGGTTAGGGGAGGCAAAGCACTGGAGATTACCAGAGATTTTCAAACCTGGGGCAGACAAGGCCTCAAGAAACCTGCAGTCCCTTGCAGCATAGTTTTTTCCTAAGTCACACTATATAAGAAAATTTTCTACTTCCACAGAGATCTCTGTGTGATTCTCTTATGAGCACCCTCCTTCAAGATTTAAGCATCTTCTAAAAACTGCAAGCAAAATGGACTGCAGCATTCTGACATTTTTTTTAATCAGAGCCACAGAAAGATCACCTTCTGGGAGCCTTTTTATATCTCAAGAGATTGTATTAGCCATAAGAGAGCCCTTGACTGAGGACATTCAGTTGTCCTCTTCTCACCCTTAATCATTTTCAGAATCATCCCTTTCCAAAATGTCATCTCTAGGCTATTAAGAGCAGCTTATGTTCTCTAGATGAATATATTAGCATTTGCTTCACCAAACATGTGTTGTTTGAAGGGCCTAATTTATCAAGTGGTACAGTCAGGCAGTGTGATTGCCACACTTTCTACACTATTTACCCATCTGCCAATCTTTGTGTCATCAACAAATGATTACCAGCGGTAATTTCAAGCTTCCGGCTCATTGATGAAAATGTTGACTACCACTCTCACCAGCGACACATCCTCCTTCAGCAAGAGCTCTCTGCTGACAGCTGCTTTAAATCTGTCAGTCACTTTGTCCTTCATGCCACTTCACCTGCCCTTTCCTGATGTTTGGTTATGCTAATTTGTAATCAGACTATTACATGGTTACAAGGGAGACACTTCATCAGGGACTATCATGTAATGGTTGACTAGTGACTGGACTGGCCATACCTGTGAACTCATCAGAAGAGCACTATTATATTTATTCAATGAGACATACTTTCCACAGTGACATGTTATAGGAATTAATTGCTTTTTGTTGTCCTTTTATTCTTTATCAGTTGAGTCCCATGTCAGTTTTTCCATTTTGCTTGGACTGGGGTTCAGGTAAATGATCTGCAGTTACCTTGATCATCCAGATTGCCCTGTTTGAACTGGCATTGTGCTAATGTTCCTTCCATTTTCTGGACTCTCCCATTTCACAAGATGGTTTCAAAATTAATCCCAACAGACCTCAGCTAAAAATTTTGTGATTCCTGAATACAGAATTATTTTGTCTTCTGGTTTGCAAATGTTTTGTTTATAAGAGACATTTAACTCCCAAAGACATTTAACACCAAAGCAGAAATATTCACTGAATTGCTTCTGATTCATGTTATCACTCCTGCTTTTGCTATCTTCTTCCAGTAACGAGCCTGAGTGGTTGCTGCAGTTGCCTCTGTTCGGAATATCCTTTCAAAAACATTCTTCTGTTGCCTTGGGTCCTACTGACCATATATTTTCCTCCAGATACTCTTACCATTTTAAAGCTTCAGTTTTAAAACACTGAACTTTGAAAAAACTATTCTCATCTGTTTACTGAAAATTCTTTTTTTTTCCTTATTATTACCCTCAACCTTACCATAAAGCTTTTGACTTATGTTGTGCTAGTTCTTTTTTTGTAGGCTTGCAGATATTTGCCATCTAATACAATTTTCCTGGACATATCTACTTTTATTCACTTTTTTTTTCCTGTCTGAGTTACTCCTCACAATCTGGTTAATTCCTAGTTCTCTTTGAGTTTGAAAAATGAGCTCTTTTGAGGTCCTGTTGCACAGTTACCGGTTAAGGATGCACCTTATTTGCCCATATTGAATATAATCAGGTCATTTTCACTGTTCCTTGGACAACTGTCAACTTTCAGCCCAGCAATTAATTCACTTTTGTCAGAACAAAGTCCAGAAAGGTGAGAACATGATGGCCCCTTGTGTTAGAAAACACACTGTAGTTTTCCTCAGATCAGGATGCTTTCTCAGTGGCCATTTAGAGCTTAGAGTGTACGGAAGTCCCCTGGAGCATCGTCTTTTTTTCCTTGCATTTCTCACGGAGACTGTGGAGTAATTCCTATTCTATGGCCTGTTTTTATGGCATGATTCACACAGTCCATTTTCACCGAGTCTGTCTTTCCTAAGCAAGTCATAACCAGTTATTTTAACATTCTGATCATGCAAATTGAAACCAGCCGATTTGAGTAATGCTGATTATATCACATTTCTTCTCACTAATGAGAATTTCCAATTCCTTTTGCCTCCTACCCAGACGACTAATGGCTACATAAAATCAAATGGAAAACCTCTTCTGTTCACATTCTTTGTCACATGATTAAATCATTTTGCAACATGCCAAGCTTGTCTGTAGTTCCTTAACCCACAGTTCTTGCGTTGTGTAATGCCTTAACTGCTGCTATATTCAGGCTAGGAAGATTAATTCCTGCTATTCATCAGCAATACGCTTGTCATCCTGTTTATAGAGGGGATGTGACCTAGTGCCCCTCAAAACCCAGACTTTCAATGTCACCTCCCTCAGCTAAACAGTAGTTAGTTCATTTTTGTGTTCTGTCACTAATGGGGCTAAAGGGATTGTCAGTAGGTTACGTGAACCTTGCTCTTCTTTGGCTCCTTTCCAAGGGTTCCTCAAATCTTCTGTTGTCTGTGCTTCTTCACATGGTGTTAAATCAGGAATTTCCCCATTTATAGTCACCAGTGTGACTTGCTGAAAGAATGCACAATCCAGTACCTATTATGCTGTTATCCTGTTCTTTTCTCTAGAGATATGACTTCCCAGCCCATTTTCTTCATGCCAATGTCCTCATCCAATTAGATTTCCTTGGTGAGTTCAAGAATACTCTTCATTCTTTTCAGTTACCATCAGCATGTCCCTGAACAAGTTCTTGGCTATTTTTTTTTTCCTGCTTGAAATTCTTTCTTCTAAACAGACTCAGTTCATGTAACGTGTCCTAAGTATCCTCACACTTCATGCTATTCACATGTAGATGAGTCTGGATTTACTTTGCATGAATTTTGACTGTAGCAAGTACAGTCAAATCATGATTACTTGCATGTAAGGAACCACTCAACTAATCACTGATCGGTTTCTCTCCTCTGTCAACATCAGGTCATATGTGAAATGCATAAATGATGTAACTCTTTCTGAATCCAGAGACTGTCACTTGCAGTTTTGAATGGCACATGAATACCTGTGTATTAAGGCTAACACCCTATGTCCTTCTCATTGAAGCGCCCTGAATCGTTTACTAGGATTATTGGTTAATGTTATGAGAACCTCAGATCTCAAAAGAAAGTTTAGGTAAGTTCATTTTCAGGTGAGTGGCTCCATTTGCCTTTAAGGAGGTGTGATTTCCAGAGTATAGTAGAGCCAGACTGTGCTGGAAGCAGTTCAGTCTGGTCAGGCTGGAGTGTTTGTTTAAAATCAGAGTTGTTTCCTGAACCATTTGTTAAAAGCTGTATCATCACACTATTCACCAGGCTTCTGCCTCTCCTGGGAGCTGTAATGTGCATATCCAATTTGACTTAATGGTGATCCCTTCTCTCTGCCCACCCCGCACCCAACATGGGACTCCATCCAGAGGAGAAGGGGGTGAGAATCTGCTGGATCCCTTTGATCTCAGCCAGTGGGGCTAGTTTCTTGTCTCTGTCTCTGTTCATTTTATTATCCAGATTCAGATGTCCCCAGACTAAACAGGGAAAAATCCTTACCCTGAAACCCAGTCCATCCTTGGAGTAAGCCATTAGATGGCTTGGGATGTCTGCTGCCTGTCTCCAGTGGAGAGTGGGATAGTTCAGAGCTTTCTTTGAAGTTTCAGCACAAGAGATTCTCTGCTTGTCTTCTGTGGGGCAGCTTTGCTATCCATAGTGGAAGAACTAATAATGGTCATGGTGCATACACATTGCATTTCTGCTTCCTCTCCTTGCTGAATCTAATCACTCTGCGTGACAGGAATGTAGTGAATCATGTTAAGGATGGGTCACTAAGACTACTGGGTCAGAAGCTCAGCTCATGTATTTAAATAACTGTGATCTGAAGGGCCCATCCATATTGCCTAGAAATATCTTCCCTTGGGTAGTGGCAGCAAGATCAGAGCATAAGGGAATTTTCTGTGTTCCATTCTGGCTCTCCTGCCCAGCATGTATTGTGACAGTAACAACTTCATGTCAATAAGTCCTTCCTGGAGATTTTCTTCCACTGTCCTGTTGAATCAGTGGCATCTGGAGATGTGGTATGAAGATCTGTTTTAAAAAAAAAAAAAAAGCCAGATTTGAAGTTAAGTGTGTTTCAGCTGGGTATTTTCTGGTGATTCTGGAGGCCACGTAAGACTGGGCTAACTTTGGGTGTGGAGTGAGACTATGGAAATGTAATTGCACTTCCAAGTTTGAATAGATCCTCAAGGCCATTGTCTTCAAGCTGCAACATATATGTACAGCGACCCTAGGAGGACCTGGATCCTGGCTGCTGATAAATGGCATTATTTAATTTATTTCTTTTCTGCCAGTTGCAACATTGGCCAGGGAAACCTGCCCCACCAGTTTTGCCATTACATTCATTTTTGGCTTCCAGCCACACTATAAAGTCAATAGTAGTCAATGAAACAATAATGGGAGAGGAGGACCAGGATTAAAGACAGAGCCCATCTCTCAGCAGTAGACATGTGACTCCAAGGCTAAGTGTTGGCTTATAATTATTATTAACAAAAGCAACCTGGGAAGGAAATGTGATCTTCCCTTTGTGCCATGTTCATGGTCAGATCTTGAATATGCTTCCTGGGAAAAAGAAACAAGCTCCTGCATAGCCGAGAAAGGCAAGGACTCTCTGCTGAACCTGTGGTTTTCATTTGTCTGATTTCTGGATGACTGCATTACGGTATGGAAAGTCTTTTGTAGTTTCTAAGTCCTTTTATGAAGATCAGAAAGGTATGCTGGATGAAGAAAAATAAATCAAAGTTGTTGCCATTATCCCTTCCCTAACCCTACAGTTTGCTCCAGCAAGGGTGTGATTTATGAGAAATTCCCTGGCTTTATTGTGGAAAGTATCAAATGGAAGAGTATATCCATTTCATTCAGCATAGCTTAAGATGATATAGCTGGGAGTTGACTGAGTTGAAATCCCAGGGTATATACTGCCAGAACTCAAGTGGCCTAAAAATACACACAGCGATTTCCTGATGTCCTCCACACGCACCAGAGCAGTGCTGATGTGCTGGTCATGGCACAAAATGTTGCATATAGCAGACTGCTAGGAGAAAAAAACACATTAGGTTTTAACTTTTCCATGTGCGATCTGCTTCAATGCAGTTTGACCACTCTGGACATTCTGTGCCAGGAGGGGTTTTGCCACCGTCCTTAGAAACCACCTCTTTCTCAGGTACCACTGCAACATTTGACCAGATGACTAATTCCTGTACACTTCAGTGTCTGGGGTGAGGCCTTTTTTTGCAAAGAATCCATTCTTCTCTCATCAAAACTCTCCAGGGCAAGGATTAACTTTTGTTCTGCTGTGTTTGTACAGCACCACACACAATCTTGCGTGGTCCCATAGAGCTAAACCCTTCACAGTCCTCTGGCGGGCCGCTGCTCCTGGCTACAGCTTGAGCTTCCTTCGATGTTCCAGAGAGAACTGCTAACTTCTAACAGATCTGAAGTCAGATATGGATGCCCTAAAACCCAGACATCACACTAAAACACCACCCCAATGCTGGGTAGCCGTTTTTGTCCCTAAGAGGTGTAAGTGTGTGACCATGTGGTTCTTTGGTGGAGCCTAAGTAGTTTTTTGGCAGCTGAAAAACCTGAAACCAGGAGGTTTAACCTTCCACTTTGCCCAAGGATGAGGAAGCCTTGGTAGAGAGCACGTGGAGCATAACTCCTGTTTGTCACAAAGACAGCTTTCTGTGCCATACTCTTCCTGGGATTCTTATCATGGGCCAAAGCTTTCAGAAGCAGGACATTAGGCAGAAAAAAATCAGTTCTAGGAGGACATCAACAACATGAGAGGTGCTCCTTTTAAACAATGTCTTGTGCTATGCACTTTGGTGGGATGGTATCTTCTGAGTATGCAAAAGCCTCTATCAAAGATAGGTTTTCCTGAGAGAAACACAGAGTAATTGTGAAGGTTACCAGCACAAACATAATGAAATATATATAAAGTCTGGACTGGAGGTGGTGTATGGGTAGGAGGAAGACAGAAGATACCAGATGAACGGCTTGCCAGACTTTTGGTTACATACTTAGTTTAGTGGAAATGAGAAGGAAAAGCCTTCTACTTTTCCTCTTAGCATGCTATCCTCATGGCCTATATTTGTCATCTAGGACTTGAACAGCAGAGAAAAAATTTGCATTGCAGTAAAAATAAACTGGCTTTTTTGTTATTGACTATTTTTATCAAATGTTTAAAATGAAGCAGTGCAAAAAATGAAAATCATACCCATTCTTTTGCCAATTTCAATACAGATAGAGATGAGCTGAACTATTTTTAACAAAAAATAAATACCCCTCTTTGAGGTCTTCCTCTGAATTTCATACCAGGACCCTTTGTGTTCTCTGGTGTGAGTGTTTGATCCAAAAATACACAAAGATCTGCCAAACCACTAACTACAACTGAGACAAAGCTGAGTAAAAATGGAGCCAAAAAACGTTGTGTGTGTGGCTTTTCTTCAGAGGTTAGATCACTTCTATGTTTTTGAAATATGTAAATATATAAATCTATACAAGTATATTTATAAATGACTTATTGTTGCTCATCAGGGGAAACTGTGCAGGTAAACATAAAAATATAGAAAAGACCATTAAAACAGACACAGGAGAGATTAGAGAATGGAGCATGGGTCAGGGAAGTTAAAGTCAGCTGTTCCATCTTCAAACTCAGAAAAATGATGGTTTTTGTGATTATGAGTGGAATTATCATGTAAAACCCCATGACACAATATGCAAGCAAACCACAAATTTTGGAGAGATACTAAGAGGAGCTGACAGTTCTGGTGCTGATAGAAACAGCAAGACGTGAGATGGGAAGGACTGGTAATTTGCAAGTGTGCACCCAGCTGGCAAAAATCCAATTGCAGAATCAAGGCTTTCAAGCAGAAATGGGGCTGCAGGCTGGGAAAAGAGGCTGGCACCTGGGAACTGGTACTCCTAATCCTGGAAGTAGGAAGGTATTGCTCAGCAGATCATTTTGTTCTGTCCCTAGCTGGAAAAAAAGGCTGACCAAGGAGTACCACAGCCCTGTGGAATTATGACTGCTATATACCACCAGTATATTTAACTGTTGAGAGGGATCACAATAGGGCAATCACAAAACCTTATTGAAGAGTGGACTATGTGCAGAAATGGGGTGTTACCTTAAGTGATAGCAAAGCTTCCTTGTGAAAGGTATAGCCACGTGGATTTACACCACCTAAGCCCAGTATTCAGGGCAAAATAAACTTGAAAGTGCATACCTGTCTTTGTGCACACATATTTGACTTCTAATTATCTGGAATGAAATAAGTGAAGCCAGTATTTCTTCTTTGTGGCACACCACAAGGGTCTGAAAGGAGCCATAAGAGGTGACTGTCTTCCAGAAAACATTTCCAGAGTATGGTAGTTTTCTCTCATTCGTTTACCTAAATGCTACCCTTTTACTTACATTGAGAGTTTTGTGTTATGTTTCATCCCAATGACCCCAATACTGCTATGTGTCACAATTTGGACCTGACAATCCAGAGACTATATCTTCCCAGACAGCTTTGGTGGTGTATTGTCCTCATTCAGCTGACAAAGAGCTAGAGAAGGATCTTTCACACAAAAACAACACTAAGAATGCTTTACTATTTATAGAGAGGAGAGCTTTTAAGCACAAAAAAATTGTGATAGGTACATAACTTGCATAGTATTTCACTGGAACTTGAGGGCCTGTCTTCTGTTTGCATTTTAAAATGTGTCCTGACTCAAACATATTCAGCTAAAGCATTTCAAACTGAGAGGAAAAAAAAAAAAATCAAGACAGGGTAGCAGGCTTATTTTCTGGTACAGTAGGAATGCCAGCTTTATCTGGATGAAACAAGCCAGAGATTAAATTTAGTTCCTCAAAAGGATGGTGAATATCAAACATTACTGCAAGGTTTGGATAAGCCTTGTTTGTTTGGATTCTTATCCATTCCTCAGGCAAGAATCATTTGCTCTCCACAAACAGAAATGTTTCCAAACCCAGTCCCTCTTTACCAAACCAAAGTGCTAGACCTAGAGACAGCAAACGTTCCTCAGACTCTCTCTTTCCTCCACACAGCTTCCCTATCAGCACCAAAATCTGAGCTCTCCCAAGCTTCCTGTTTTCCACAGTTGCATTCTCACTTTCATGGTATTTTCTCAAGCATACCCCACCACAGCTGGTGTAGCTTGTACTTGGGAAAATATTATTTTCCTATACTGCTGCTGAATCTCTGGAAAAGCTCTGCACAGACACATGCACGAAGAGCTCCTCTGAGAACTCTACCATGGTCAGTAGGTCTTATTAATACTTATCAAGGCCAGACACTCAGTCTTCAAAGCCTAGAAATTGTTTGATATTCCAGGAGAAAGGGATATCAAAATGGTTTACACCTCCCTTGTCCAACTGTAGGAAAAAAAAGGTAGCACAGGGGGAAGTAAAAATGTTCCTTGTCTCCCATGTTCCTGCTTGCAAATAGCTTAATCCTGAAAGCAAATTTCACTGCTATGTTGCCATTGTGTAGTGGGCAACATTATTTTGACAACACCTTAAAAAAAAACCCAAACAAAAATCTTCAATGAAAAATGGCTTTTAATCTGAACAAGGGAATGTTTGAAGAAAATGTCTGCTTTGGTAAGTATTGTTTGGGGTTTCTTTTGCTTTTCAAATTCCACCTTTTCAGAACAAGAGACCTGATGGGGCACTGGTGGGTGGCAGGCACGTAGATGCACTGACAAACGGTGGGATTTGTCAAACTCTGGCACCATTGTCTGCAAACTGGTACTTTATGATTGGGCCCTCGCTAGCAGGTGATGGCAGGAATGATAGGCCCCTGGTTATTTTACAATGGCCAGATCCCTCTGGCCTAGACAAACAACCTGGTGGATAAACACCCTCTAAGCTGATCCCCCAAATCCTTCATGGAAGATAAGATGCATTCTTGTGATGGCTCCTCCTGATCCAACTCTTGTCAATGGATGATGAGGACCCAAGAGAGTTCCTGGAAAAACTAGGATAGCAAAGGATATGGGAGTGCTACCAGATAAATCCCAGTCAGTGGGCATGTGGGGTGCTCCTGGATAAGATCTGCTCAAAGGAGATGACTCCAGGTTGTTTCCACCTCTGGCTGCTGAGGCTGCTGTGTCTGGGCTTAGGTTTTTGCCTCCCTCTCTTCTCCCCAGTCCCTGCTGTCCTGTCTGGCTCATCCTCCCTTTGTTTACTCACCTGTGAGATATATTGTCTCAAGGCCAGACTGCTCGCTTCCCAGAGCAGGCAGCTTGGGAAATACAGCACCCTGGGTAATGAGTTCGTACAGTTATGTGCCAGTCTTTTAGGGGAGATGTGCATGAATGTAGGGCTTGTGATAAAAAGCAAACAAAATAGAGGAGTGAGCAAAGACATGGCAGGTGCACCCTGGTGAGCAAGGGCCTGGAGGCAAAGAGCCCTGGGCAGAAGTAATGGACAGCCCTGTCCCCTTGTCCTCTCCCCTGTGCCACCCTACTCCAGCCCACCACTACCCCCACCTCACCCTTTGGTTAGGCTGCTAGAGCAGGAGGACAGGAGGTGAAGGAAACGTGGCACCTCACCGCCTGAGAAGACCCCAGGTGTGCATCCAGGAAGGATGCAGAGAGGACTTCTGCTCTCCCTCCTGCTTCTGCCCTACCTCCTGACCCTCCCAACCACTGAGGGGTTGCCTAAGTGCTGGCTGGAGTCTCATTTCTGGTTCAGTTCAAACAGTGCAGACATGATCCTCCCCTGCCCTTCTTTATGTCCCCAGGGAGTAGCTAGATGGGCTCTTTGATCATTCATACTGCAGTTAGGTGTGTGCAGGTCTGTTGTGGGTGGAGACGTGCACAATTAAGTACAGAGAAATCAATGACCTTCATTCTGGCTGAAAGCGGGTGAGTGAAGTGAGGTTCTGGGAGCCAGGGACGGAGATAATAATGTGTCATTTAGGGCACAACTAAAGCTTTCAGACATCATCTCTGAGTTTTTATGCATTGGGTTCACACAGTTTGGCCCATCACTGGAGTAAGGGCTTTCCCCAGTCAGCTTGCGCCCTGTGCCATGCCTGATCTGTCCTCTGGTGAATGTTGTGCGGAAATGTCTGGTCACATAGGTGACAATTTCAGAAAGGGTCTGTGGAGAACAGAAAATTACATTGTTCTGTCTTGGCCCTCCAGGGAGCCACTTTGCTGTGCAGGTACTGTATATAACATACGGGATGTTAATTCAATTTTCATGTACATTTTGGAGGAGCTGAATGTGGCCTTTGTCTAATGCTTTGGCTCACAAGGGCTTTTTCATAAGAAATTCTATTTAAATGAAATAGAAAACTTTCTGATAGTTACCAAACACCAGGAGACAATGGCAGGCTATATCTGTTCATCATCATCAGCCATTCATTTATCCTAGGAAGGAATTTCTTGGTGATAATCCTGAGTGAAGGCTTGCTTGTTTGCATGACTGGATGAGATCCAGCATCGATAGCACCTTGCTGAACCCTTTGGAGTGTCAAGCTGAAATTACAGGAGAGAGAAGTAATAAAGCTTGGGAAGCACTAACAAAAAAACCTATTTTCAGCTGCACCATAAGCAGCTATCCTGGCATAGAAGGATATGAAGAACAAGAACAGATGGGCAAAACACAGATATGTCTCCAGCAAGAGGTACTGTAAAGACCAAAACATGTGAATTTAGAAAGGACAAACAGGAACATGTTAGAAGGGATAATAGGAAGAAATAAGCTGGTGGGAAGTGGTTGTGGTAAGAGTGGGGTGCAGGAGGGCAGCACCACAGCAAATCAGGAACCTGAAAGCCCACCCAGTGCTGCTGAGCCCTGCAGCTCAGGCTCACCTGACCTGTACAAGTACGTGCTTCACCTTCCCTTGAATACATCCTATGGTCTTCCCAGGCACTGTGTGCTGCTGCCTCACACCTTTAGCATTAGAAAGCAATCCCCAGTCCCTAACTTGGCTCTTCCTACCCTCTACTTAAGCTCATTAATTATTATACCGCCCCTGGAGATGTGATAATTAGCTCATTAGGGGATACTTTTGCCTGCATTGAAAGCAACAGTTACAGCCATCACCAGGAGAGAGGAAAGTGTCTGCGTGCAGCCATCTCAGTGCCAGATGGAGTCCAGGTTTCAGGTGAAATTCTTCCTAAAAGAATTGACTGAGAAAGGAAGGCTTTTTTTCTTAATGATGTTGGATATGTTCCAGGACCTTGCAGAAAAAAGTCGAGTTAGATCCCCAAGGAATTAATGCATCAGTTCTCTCTGACTAAAGCTTCTGGGAAGTGATAAGAAGGCATAGTAAATATTTTACCAGGGGCTAGGCCTAAATATCTGAACCACTCTGGGGCAAATTAGTGGCTGAGCTCCTATCAATAGCACCTAGCAGAGCACAGCTCCGAGGACAACGCACAACCTTGTTTAACCCCAAGGAGGTGTCAGTGCTTCTGTGGCAAGTTTCCATCCTGCCTCCGGCAAGCAGCTGGGCACCGTCCAAGTCTGCTTGTGCTTTCCTTCACCAGTACCACAATGAATAGCATTCCCCTCTCCCACACTCGCCAGGGCTTCTAGAAGAGCACACATTCTCCATTTGTGTTTCAGGTGATTTCAAAAATGTGAGCACTTTGTCAGCTCTTGATGGGAGCTGGGACCTCTGAGTCTGTGTGTGAGGAGCCAGCTGGGAAGCAAGGGGGCCGAAGATATGAAAATGCCTTTACCTGCTGCTTTCAAGCAACAGTGGGGAAGCACAGTGCAGGAGATGACCTGTGGGAACTAGCTGAGTATATCATGTATAAAGACTGTGGAGTCAACAGACAATTAATAAAAACCAGAACTATTATTTGTCTAAGTGATTGCAACAGGTTGGGTTCCAAAGAACCCGGTCTTCACAAGGGGAAGGTGGACCTTGTCGGTCTGCCAGAACGCCTCCAAATGAGGCAGCAAACTGGTAGCTAAACTGATTCAAATGATTTATTACAGGATTGTCAAACCTTAGTGGCAAAAAGCTGTCAGAGAAAAAAAAAAAGTGTAAAGGAGTTAGGCAAATTACTACTCTTACATTAGTCCTGGGGCTATGGGCATGTCTATGAGGTATTTTTCAGCCAGATACTGATACACTGTCTGAACTCTGAACTGAACAGACACCATAGGATAGCACTGACCCTAAAGTAACCCAAGCTTGGGTTTTTCAAGGTGATAATTCCTTTAAAGTGGCTTCCACTCAACTCTGCACACAGAGAGATCTTGAGCATGCTTGCTGAGCGCCTTGGGCAGAGTGCAAGTCATGGATGTAGCCTGAGAGAGAAGCTTAATTAATAGATGCAGGGAAGGTCCTAGAAGGCTTTATGCTGAACCAGAACACAGGGAAAAGGGCATACTCAAAAACAGTGAAAACAAAAACAACAACAAAAGTAGTGTAGAGAAGAAGAACACCAGTACACAGTTATTTGTGGCAGTGAGTACCAGGCATCACTCCTTGCTTATCAGGCTGAATTTCTCATGTCAGTGTAATTAATGTGAATGGGTGAAGGTACAGTAGCAATGGCTAAATCTAAAAAAGTAGAAAAGCTATTGAAAAGTTCACAGAAACTTGGCACCTGAGACTCCCTGCATCAGAGATGAAAAGGCAGATATCTCTGCCTACAGTCAGGGTTTCTGGATGGTCCTATGGGGCAGGAAGGACACCAGTGCCTGGGAGACTTGGTCAATATTTGGAGAAATATGGAGTTCAATACTGTGTATTGCTCTTTGTTCTCAGTTTGTGTCCTGGCAGGATCAGGTTCCCCACCTTGCTGGACCCTGGTAGGCAACTGCCCACAGTGATGCAAACTGTCCTGCTGCCTCTGCCTGGCATGAATGCTGGCTGACAGGCTTCAGGGCAAATGACCTCTTGGATGGGCTCCCTCTGGGCTGGTTTGGGAAGGACAGAGCCTAGGGCCACCATCAGGGTGGACAAAAGACAAAAAGAGCCACCTACATTCTACCTGTCTTAGGGCTTAAATTTAACTCTTGGGTTAACCAGAGCTGCCAGCATGGCACCTTCTGCCAGCATAAAATGGCCTTTAAAGTGGGAAGGGAAATGAGTATGTAACACAAACAAATAAAAACTGGTTGACCAAGAATTCAGGGAGGGCAGTATAACTGCACACAAAACTGAATTTTGCCTCAACCACCAATTTACCTTGTCTTGAGGGAACTGGAATATGTTAAGAGGCATCCAGTGGCCACAGACGTCTGCCGCTCACAGCCAGGGCCCAGCGAGCGGCGCCAGCACTTGCTCCTCCTTGAGCCCTTCCCAGCTGGCAGAGGTGTTGCCCTTCAGTTCTGCATTCCAGGCCTAAATGTGTCTCTGACAGCCCCCGGGCTGGCCTTTCCCAGTCTTTGCTGAACACCTCGTAGGTATGCCTGGGGAAGGGTCCTGCAACTTGCAGAGGAAGACGTAATTGGGAATGTCCATCCAGCAAGAAGCAGTGGCCGCAGAGCATGGCCCTTGCAAAGCATGGCAGGAAAGTTGGAGAAGAGTAATATATTTAACTCCCCCACCTGGAAGGGATGTTCTATGGTGGCTTCACTGCAGGCTAAGCAGTCATGAGCCCATAAGGGAAGAAATGCTCTCCTTTTGCAGTGGCAAGTCCCAGACAGAGGACTAGGACAGCTCTACCATTCTTAGCTGTCTGGAAATACACTTCTCTCTTTAACAACGTTAAATACAGATACATTTAGAGGGCAAAATTACAGAACTGAGCTTCAGCTTTTGGTTGTGGGGTTTCTGACATTGTTTCTGGGGTTTTTTTCATTTCCTTTATTTGTACACCATTGCATCATTTTCCCTCATGCTGTCCTCCACCAGAGCTGCCCTGAGGAGCAGACTGACGTGTGTGAAGCTCCTTGGACTGTGTGGCACATCCAGCTTGATGCAGCATTTCTAAACAAAAGAGGGGACCCAAGGGAGCCATGAACCCTGTGGCAGGGCTGGTGGTGTTCTCCAAATCCAGCTTCTGCAGAAAGCTCAGTGCCCATGATGTTCCCTCCTCTGCCTACAGGGACATCTCTGCGGTCCTGGGAGCTAATTTTAAGTGCTTTGTCAGTGGCTATTGAGCTGACTGCAAAAAAAAGACTCAGAGGTGTTCAGGTAATTTGTCAGAGGTCTGGCATTTTCAACCCTATTTTCAACTGGTTCAGGCTGGAGCCTCTTAAAGACACAGCTGTCCCCAAACCAGTGAGGAAATTGTTGCTAAGCCTGCATGGCCAAATCAGAGAAGCTACAGGTCACTGCAGCCCCCAGCTACTGATGATGTAGCTTTTTAACCCAAGCTATCTTATCTCATGCTGTAGACTTCAGAGAGGCTGGGTTCAACTCTTGGCGCCTCAGCCAGGAAGCTGGCTGCCTTGGATGCTCTCCAATGCTTATTTACAACATACATATGCAGTGTGGCCATTGATTTATACTCCAGGCAGCCTCCGCCCCAAAGAAGCAGATTTAGAAGCAGTGTCTCTTCAAAGCAAAACCAAGCTCCACTTTACTTTACCCTCAGCTAAGCCTCATCCTATCTGGATGCTCAAACACAGGTAGTGGTGGTGGAATTTTTGGCGAAGGCCCTCAGCAGGATTAAACACCCAAGTAGGAGCAGAAATTTCCAGTCTCTTACATCAGTGTCTTGGTTCTCCACAAGCACAGAGGCTCTCCAGGCTTTGTAAGGGAGTCCAATGGTGCTCCTGGACAGATTTAGGTTCCTAACTTTAGACCCTTCTTTGAGAAAATTAGCCTTTATGTTTTGGGCCCAAAGTATTTCTGCACGGTGACACACTGTCATCCCTTCTATTCTGGCACACTACCACCTATTCAAACACACCAGCCATGCTAAAATAGCCAAATCAAAGAAGTTGTCTTTTCTTCCTCCTTTTTCCGTGCTCTACATGTGGACTATTTCTGTCCTGAGTCACCCAGTCGCCTCTCAAAAGGAGGCTCACACACCTAAAGGGGAAAATGTCCTGTTTGTTGCATGAAGGGGGATGTTGGTGCCAAGGCTGGGCGAGTTTTGGCTAGCTGATCTCTGCCCCACAGCTGCAGCTGAGCATCCCCCTCTGCTGAACTCCTCTCCCTGCACCCCCAGCATTATGGCTCCACTCCACTGGCCAAAGCCCGGCTAGAGGCAGCCTCACACCTGCTTTTCTTCAGCAGATCTCCCTTTTCTTGGGCACATGAATCATTCTGTGACATTTTCAAGGATCTGCCTGGTGCTCGGGATCAAAGGCTCAGCACCTTCCTTGCATGTGAACTTGTGCCAGCATTTTCATAAAAAAAATAATTGTGTGCCTTGTTCAACAAACCTGGCTAATGGCAGGTTCTGAGAAGCACCTAAGTACCTGGTTGTGAAGATGTAATAAAACCTGCTATACATAGGCCGTTGCAGGCACTTCCAATTTTAAAAATCTATTTTTGTGCCTTTATAACCCTCCTTTTTTAAAACTGTTCTTAACAAAGAGCCTCAACCTTTGAGCTATATATTTTTCTTACATTAAAAAGCTTGCATATTGTTTTGCTTATTTTGAGCTAAGCATTAGGAAAAAAGCAAACAGGTTTGCTGGTGGGAGAGCTATTTTTTGTGTTTGTGCAAATAATGAATGGTGTGATTGATAAAAAATGAAAGTCCACAAAGGATGCAAAATTTCCCTTTCCAAAAGAAAGTTCTAAGCATGTTTTCTGAGGTGTTTTTGAGAGGAGGCTGCAGGGTTTGTTGTCTTGCTTACAGACAGAAAGGGCTCTCTAAGGTAGGGAAAAACTCTCAGGAGAATCACCGAAGACTTCCTACGCCTTGCCTGGCTCCATGTTCACTTCAAGGCAATGCTAAAAACCATCACCAGTGGTGAGCAGTTTCCTACTCACTTGATAGTTTGGGAGTATGAACTATGAAAAACCAGAATGAAAGAAAGAACAACCCCTTCTGACTTCAATAGGAAAATGGATACAGAAAGTCTGGAGCATTTTAGCTGCCTTCTAAATAAAAAAAAAGATAGAGGAATTTCACTATCTTTTTTTTCAACCTAACAAGTGAAACTGGAAAATACAAACTCAAATACCAACCCTGCACTGAGAGTAACTGAGCCAATTCTGTAACAAGAGCGCAATTCGGGCATAAACGTCAAATGTAAATTTATATTTCTTTTAAATTGGTCACGTCCTCTCCTACTACATTATAATTTAGTGGGAAGGATGCTGTACTTGGGATGGACATGAAAGAGCAAGAAGTGCAGCCTGATGTGCAGGCTGGGATGCAGTTCATGGGGTCCAACGCTTCACCCTCTGCCTCACCCCTTCTGACAGGAGACCTGAACAGCAGCAGTGCTGGGGAGCCTCAGCTGCTCAGGGGGCTCCAAGCCCAGGCAGTGCACAGAGCCATATACACCAAAGTAGCTTTTTGCATGGCTTGATGTGCAGCTATGGCCGGGCACCCCTGTGCAGGCAGTGTCAGGAGGGTGGCTGAGTCAGCGGGGCAGTGGGGATGGCTCCAGGCAGTGAGGAGTGAAGGGCGTTGTGTTTCTACCTGCTTGGTGCAGCACAGTGCTGTGAGCAGCCTGCGAGCTTGGGGTTATGGACAGAGTAGCCCGCTTGCTTTCCCATCATGTCCATGCTCATGTGCCCTGCCCCATGGGCTTCTGGAGTCTGTACAGACAGAGTCAGCTCCAAACTGTCTCTGCCAGTGCATGCACGTTTGAATCACTTATGTGTCTTGGTTGACATAAGGGATGAGGGTCATTGCTTGGTGACCCAGCTTGGCAAGGTGCTGTTGCCCATACAGATGGAAGGCTGTGCTGGAACAGGACAGACGTATCTGGGGCCAGAAGTATAGAGTGCAGTATACCTGGTGTGTGGAGGGGTTTTAGAGGTAGCACCAAAAGTGGTTGATTTAACCAAGAGGTGATGACTGATTCAGCACAGGTGGGTAGAGAGGCTTCTGGCAGAGCTTTATCCCATCACCTTTCATTCCTTGGCTGCTGACCTTTCAAGAGCACTCTTAGGAATCGGGGATAGATTAGTACAGGTGGCTCTACCCAGTCTTTTCATGGTATGGGGCTGTTGGTAGGTTCCCCAGAGACAACCAAGCCAGGAGAGACATCAAGCCAAATCAAGACCAATGGCAAAGGTAATATTATCCATATGTGTTTTTAGATGCTTTGTATCAGCCCGGGGTAGGGAAAAGCAGCATCAGTATGCAGACTTTGAGGTGGCTTGATTCCGTGTGTGGATAAGGTGGATGTGGGCTCCTGGTTTATTGCTATTTCTCCACGTGCTCCTTTGTCCTGTGAAACCTCTCCCCAGACCAGCTGTGAGGCTGTGTGCAAGGTGTCCTGCTGAAACCCGTGTCAGATCCAACAATCCTGCAAAAGGATAAGTAACTTGCTCTGACGCTGCAGGCTTTGGGTATCTCTAGGGAATTGGGAACTTTTGTGGTGTTGTGGTAGGTTTTGGACATAATTGAGGGAGGAGACATGGGGAGAACAACAGCTTTTACTGGATCAGATGTTATGGGTGGAGAAAAACAAGTGAACTTTTGTCCATATATGTCCTCCTGAGGGGTGCCTGAATGCTTCCCTGTTTTTTCTGCCCATGTCTGTAGGTCCAATGAAAGCTGGTACTGGCCCCTCCAAAACTCACTGTGGGAGCCGAAAGGCAGTTTGAAAAAACAAACCAAAGCAACAATGTGTAATTGTCTGTAATCAGAGACAATGTTCTCTTAGCTCAATTTTTCAGTCAAGCAGGATAAACGCTGACACGTTGCCCACAGCTGAAATCAACTTTTGGCAACAGAATGTGGCAAAGCAAAGAGCACCTTATAGTGTCTATGACTGGTACTGCTAAAACTGCTCGAGCACTGGTCTTCTCCTTAGCACTGCTTGACCGAGCACAGGGCAGCACCCTGTGAAGTGCTGCTTCCAAGAGCATGCAGTGGAGAGTGCCACCAGGAAACAGCTCTGGGTTTATATTTGACCAACAGCAATGCGCCTTCTGCTGTTCCTAGGCAGACTAGGGGGCACTACGGCCAGGGAAGAGAGGAGGAAGGAGACCAGAAACAAGAGACACAGGAGGAATCCAGACAGAGAAAGAGCGGCTCAGCTGAGCTAAGATCTTCTTGGCTTGGCAGATGCCTGACCCGCCAGGGGATGGTCAGCATGCGCAGAATGAGGACGGCTGCAAGCACTCACACTGTCTGGCCCGGCAGCAGGGAGGTGACCTTGACAGACTGCTCCAAGTGCCAGGGTAGCCAGAGGCAGGAGGGCAATTGGAACCATGTCAAAGAGCATGGATCACTCCAGAGGGAGAAGGAAGCATGAGCCATAGCAACAGATCTTGTTTATAACTTGTGTTTCTTGGTATGTTAGTGACAGGAAGGCAGGAGGTATCTGAGGGAAGGAGCTCCTGCCTGCACAAAAGAGTACTTGGTATAGCAAATTAGCCTCCTTGTTGCCTAAAATACTCTCACATGTATGTACTTTATTATCATCTCTAATCTCTATAAATACACCCACAGTTATAGATGTATAGATGTATAGATTACATAGATGTACAGATATATAGATTACATAGATGATAGATACAGATATAGATATACAGATAAGCCAGTCAAGTTCCACTGTGCTATGGGCTGCATCCAGTCACGTTTCTGCCTTACTCTTTGTTGTTCCCAGTGCTCTGCAGCCAGTCTTCAGCACATGGGTGCCTGCATCTACTTTCCTTGGGGTTAACATATTGAAACCCTAGGAGCTGCACACTCTAATTGCCTTCCAAAAGACTGTGACGAAAACCTGGACGGGAGTAAAATCCAGGTTGCATTGCAGCAGCACAATTTCAGCTCTATGTTGCAAAGGTGGTTTAAAGTTGTCTCACTTCTTGGAAAAAAAAAACTTTAAAATATAAACTATACCTTAAAACAAGAACTAAGGGTTTCTAGAAGGATAAAATATTCTCTATGTTCTATTTTAGTGTAGCTGGATGTGCAACTTGTTCTAAACACCTGGGCTTTTTTAAGTGCACTCTTCAGTAAAACCCACTTCCTTCATCCCTGGGACAATAGGGCAATAAATGGGAACATCTCTCCAGGATTCCCCATAATCTGGGGCAGCATTACTCAGTCTATAAGCCAGACAGCATCCAGGCCAAGCAACATGCAGAAAATCAAAAATGGAGGGAAATAAAAAACAAGACAAAACAAAATGCATAGCTTTTCACCCAAATTTTCATCAGTTGAATGTGAACATTGTGGCTACACTGAAGGAAACACTTGGTGTTGTTCAAAGAGTGTAGGTGACCAGGGCAGGAGGATATCCTTACAACTATCAATAAATCCGCCGCTCACACAACTAAGAGCTGCTTCATGAGACCAGGGAAGACCATGGCTCCCATTTCTGCTCAGGGTTCAGCAACACCTTTATGAAATGCCTTATTCAAAATCCACTGAAGCCACAAATGTCTCTTATTTACCTGCTTGGACAAATGTTGGTTGTGGATCCATCCTGAAGAACTGAATCTGAGCCATTTTCCTTGGTCTGCCTGTGGCAGCTAGTCTGTACAAGCTTTCAGTAATAAAATGTTTTTTAAGTATAATTCAGTCTGATTGAGAAGCTGCCTCCTGCTCCAAAAGATTTTTCCTTTCTATTATTTATATGCTTTAAAATATTTTACCTGTAATTTTCCTGGTCCTTTTTGGGGGGGGATTTTTTTTTCATTTTATTTTTTTGATTGCTCTACAGTGCTGATACAGGCTGTTCCATCTACAGTGGAAATGAAGAGACATCCCAGCCCTATGCCTTGAGAACCAATAATTAAGCTGTGCCTGAAGTAGGCTGGTGTGAGAGGGAGTGAGAGATGTCAGTAACGCCAAAAAGCACCAGCCAGGAGGCTGCTGGGGTACAACATCTGGTACCACTTCAAGGAGCTAGGGGATGGAAAAGACAGAGCTCTGTGTGCATTGTCTCATTCTCTTTTTCATTATTAGTGTTATTTCATTGTGCTAAGAACAAGGCATCAGAAACAAAGCATGAGAAGCAAACAAAGAAAGAAAAAACCCAAGGCTCTGGAAAACAGTACTCCCAATAAAGTCACAATTCAGTTATTGAGGTTGGGTGGGAATGGATGGTTGGTGTCTCTCAGACTTGGAGGGAGAAAACAGCCAGGTGAGGAGCCCATGTCCTCCACAGTTCTTCTGCTTGCAGTGACACAAGGGGAATGAAGGCAGGAAAGAAGGGCGCTCTCTCCACAGGGAGGTGACACAGTGAAGGCACCACAGCAGAGTCCCACCAGTTTCTGTAGGGCAGAGCTGTGCAGCCTTCAACTCTCTCCCAGGATGCTGCAGGAGTCCTCTCAGCCTGAGATGGAGCTCTCTGTGGGGTATCGCAGAAGGCAGGAGGTGTGGAGGAGCTCAGGATGCACCTGGGGGCAG
Organism: Donacobius atricapilla; assembly: GCA_013397315.1. Classification (NCBI taxonomy): domain Eukaryota; kingdom Metazoa; phylum Chordata; class Aves; order Passeriformes; family Mimidae; genus Donacobius; species Donacobius atricapilla. Next base: position 29,824 of record WBMY01011160.1, read on the forward strand.
AAACCACAGGGCACTTGCTGCATTGCTCAACTCAGGAAACCCCTTTGGTCCTGTTTGCTGAAAGCTCAAGGAATATTTGAATAGAAAGATGACTCTTTTCAGATCTATGTGTAATACATTTTCCCTAAGTATTTCTTGTCAGGCGGGAAATAATTAGTGGGGTAAAGGAGCCACTACCCTGATCTCATGTACCTAATAAGTTTTGACCACTGTAGAAAATATCAAGGGACAACAAGAAGGCATGCAGTGCCTTTCTGACCTACAAGGCAGATCAACTCATTTCCATTCATGTTTCCAGTGATCTCTCAACCCTTCCTACTCTGAAAGAGGACTGGACTAGGTCACTTCTGGCAGTAGTGTCCTATCCCAGAAACGACAATTTGGCAATAGATGCTGGTGCCAGAGGCATTCAGCCAACCTACACTCTCTTCCTGAGTTGCTCCTAGTAAACAAGGTGATCAGGAATAGGCAACAACCCAAGTGATTAGATTTGGAGGCTGTAAAATATTCTTCAGAGAACAATCTTGATTTCACTCTTTTTGGACACCCTTCATAAAGCAAGGAGCACATGCTCTATAGGCAAATTGATACTCCAAAAGAGTAGAAGTGACCAACAGACCCTGGTAAAATGGCAATCACTTGGAAGTAATTTTTCTGTTCCCCTGGGGACTTTTGTGTCTTTGGAACTCTTGGATTCAAATATCCTTTGCTTTTAAGAAGGAATATCTTAAACAAGGGAAGCCAAAGGACAGGAAGAGATGGGAAAATTTGCTAGAAGAGCAAACTTTGTTTGTTGCCTCTCTTGCACTAGATTCTTGCACTCTCTATTTCCATGTAGAAGAGCTGTCAAGACTCAATTGCTGTGCTGGAAACAATTGTGAGTCCTCATCAGCGCAGAGTTCTGCTAAACTATCCCTGCCTAATGATCCATTCCTGTTTTCCATTACTATTTCTGAAAGATGAGTCCTAATCCATTGCAAAAAATATAATCACAAATGCTGGTTTTAGGTTGGAAAGGCAGAATTCCCCGAAGACTCACAATCTTGTAACAACTCCTCCACAAACAGGTATCATCTCTACTCATGCTCAGGGCACTGCAGTTTTTCCTACCTCGACTGCATGGCAAAAGGGGATTTATTTGGGGGACAAATATACCACTCTGTCCTTAAAACTCATCCTTCATTATGGTTTCTAGAGGGAAATAAGCCACTGTTTCTGGCACTTCAGACTCATACTGTCTGCTGAGATCCTTGTTCAATGCTTACTGCTATTCCTGCAAGAGAACATCTCTGCTGCTGCTTTCTGCATTTTAATTTCCTGTTAGTCTTACACATTTATTGTAGAACACCTCTGCCATGTAACAAGTCCACCGGCAAATCACTTCAGCTTTTGGAAGGCTGCATGACAGTCAAATCATGGCAGCATAAATTGTTTGAAACCATGACCTTTTTACAACATATCTGCACAGGTCCTCGCATAAGAGGAAGCCATTGAGATATCCCTGCCAGCCTGGTTATAGCCTACAAAGGCAGTAGGAGCAAACTCCACAGCTGTGTGGGAGAGGAATGGGTTTTAGTAGGGACTTGAATCAGCAGGTTCCTCTCTTCTCTCTACCATTTCTGCTTGTAGTGCCGTAATGATGATGGGGGCTATCCCTCCTCAGCCAACAAGAGGTGACAGAAACTTCTATCAGTAGCTCTGGCCACTGACAAATATTCCCTTAAAAAATATCTTGGACTGTTACAGCAAAGCAGGCGAGCAAAGCCCTGCCCAAGCTTTACTGCCCCATTTAAAACTCTTCTGATATGCAACTGTATCCTGGGTGTGAAAAGGAAGGGTCGTGCATGTGATGTGTCTCTGGGGAATGCATGTGAGAGGACACAGACCAGCAAGAATTGTGACTCCACCTTTCTTATTCCCTGTGGAGCCCTTGGAGACTTGTGCCAGTCAGTCCTGGTTATTGTTGGACACTGACTGCCGCTCCGTGGGAAAGCTGTGCTCCGATACCCTCGACATGCTCAGTGAGAAGGTGTTGGTTCTCACAGTGTTTTCAAAGAAGGTACAAGTATTTCCAGCTTATTGAAACATTTGTTTTGACTTTTATCACACTTTAAAGAAGTTTTTGAGTTTTGTCTATTAGGTTTCCATGCCATAATATTATGACGGGTCATAGCATAATAGTCTTAGTGTTTTGACTCTAAAGCATGCTGTAACATGGGTCAAACTGATGAAATCAAAATGAAATTAATGTTTTATTTTGACAAGATTGTGTTTCTCTTTCATTTGTTTGAAAATGTCAAAGCAAAAATGTCAGCAGGATTTTTCCACAGTGCAGTCTCAAAATTACATTTTCTCATTCAGGTGTGGATTTTGAATGGGCACCATAACCTTGTTTTGTGCTTGGATCATAATGGAAATATTTTAAATGGATAGCATCTCAGAGTAACAGACTTTACTTGACTTGTCAGAAGTTCTAAAGAGCCTGTTGCAAAAGTACAATCTTTCACTATACTTTGAACTATGCGTGTAGCTCCCAGTCACCCATCCCTTCTGTTCAGCCAGCAGAAACCCAGTCCAGAAACAGACTGAGAAGGGAGACCTCCTGAAAAACTGGGGGTTGTGTCCTGTTGGGTCATCAATCCTCCAAAATACAGAATAAAACTGTCCGAGAACAGCAGGGTTTCTGTAAGGGGCCAGCGGTGTAGACATGTTCTCTGTGCCCAAAAGCCTGATTCAACTTTTATTCATATAGCACCCAGAAAATACAATCTTTTATTCCTCTTCCTAGTCCTTGTTTCTCACACACAGTGTTAGACAAATGTTTGTTCCTGCTTTCCCCTCCCCATCTTTGTCTACTTGTACTGAAGTGCTTCTGAGACTGAGACTTAATTACTGTGTGTACAGAGCACCTGGGGCACCTTGGGGGTCTTGATCTCTGCTTCTGGTGACTGATAATGTATCCTATTGTGCAGTTTTCTACTCTGGATACTGACTTTCATGGTAATATATTTATTTCCCTTGTTTATTCCAACTCTTTTTTTTCCCCCCCAGAGCTTCCCTTTGTTTGCTTGGTTGTGCTCTGATGCACAGGTATTTATCTAAATGGGGTCTGCTGTATTTGTACCAGCCCAGGTGGCAGGTAAGATGCAAACATCAGACACCTTTTTACACATCCCCAGCTTTCCTGAATGATTGATTTATTGCTTTCTCCCTTATCAGCTTTTCTTTCTCATAACTGGGGGTCAACTTGCATGGACTAACACCTTCAGGGAGGCCCTATTTCCTATATACATCAGCTTTACTGGCTTCTTATTATCTCAGCCCTATCTGTACCTTTGTTCAATTTCAGAGGTAATTAAACTCAAAGCCAAAGCAAATGTCAGGGTGATAATGAGACAGATAAGATTAAAAAGAAGTCTTTTTTTTTTTTAAAGACCTTACACATACCTGAAGTGCCTGTTGGCCCACAGCCAGTGGAAAGTTTCCTTTCTTGCTTGGACATAGTCAGAAAAGTGACCATGTGAAAAAATGGCACCACCTCACTCCAGGTGTGTGCTGCTGAGAACAGCACCTACCTGGCAAAGCACTCAAGCATAGAAGTATTTGCCTTGAAATTGTTTACTCATATGCTTAAATTTAAGCACGTGCTTTAGTGTTTTGTTCAACCAGTGCCTCAACCCAGTGCAGCTTGAGTGGGTGTAATTCGGCGGGTGCAATTCCATTCATTTCAGTAATGCCATGGGAGTCACTCTGGGCTGCAGCCATTACCTTCAGTCTGCTACTCCTGCCAAAAGCCCACTATGAGAGCCAGGGCTTTGCCATGCTGCCCAAATTACCTAGTCACTCCTTTGGCCTGCACAGTGACACGCATCAACTGCTAGACTCCACCTTTGTCTGCATTGTTCAGGGATGGAAAGATGGACATACTAGTCTCTGCTCTGGGATAAGTTGGGTATTTTTTAGCAGGAGCCCCCAGTGGTTCAGAAACTACTTTTAGGGGAGAATGTACAGGGGATGTTGTGGGCTCTTTCTGCCTCATGGGCCGTCCATGCTTCCTTATGCTTTTCTGCATTGAATGAGTTTATAATCTGAAGCAGACCTATGCTTCATGGTGTAATTTTCAGAGGTTGGGGTGGAGAAGCCACTAATCAAAAAGAGCTGCAGTTTTCCAAGGGAGCTTCAAAGCTCTCTGCAAGCAGGAGAGCCTGTGAAGGGTACACATGTTGCTGGCTAGGCAACCCCTGATGGTTAAAGTTTTACTTAAGCCCATGTGTTTTTCCACTGGGTATTTTTATCCTCTGAAGTCTACTGTACTTGGCTATGTACTGTAAACACATCCCTGTTGATCTCTCACGCATGTTTACTTTGCAGCTGGGGGAGCACAGCTCACCATGCTGGCTCTTGGTAGCTGGCTGAAAGTGAAGCACCAAAGCACCAAATCACCCCAGAAGCCCTGGCGTATCCTGCCTATCTCCTCCTGTGGCCTCCCTATCTTGGAAGCATGCTCTCTGCCTCCCTCCCAGCACAGGGCAGGTGCACCTGAGACCCATGCTGTCCTCAGCATCCCTTTTGCAGTCTGGCTCCCATTCTGCTCTGATGCCTCAGCAGCAACGGGTTCTCACCTGCTAAGAAAAAGTTGTCCAAATAAGCCTCTCACAGAATGAGTGAGAAGTGGATTTGTTATCTCGTATCTGGATGCTGAGTAGAGGTAGTAAGAGAAATGTCTCTGTGCTGAGATCATGCAAAGAGCCTGTGAGGGAATCAGGAGCTGAAGGCTCTGCATCACTGCAGGACCTCATATGGTCTTTCAGCAGCTTTCAGTGTTTTGAGGTGGATGCTGTCTGCCAACAGAGGGATTCCACAGGGCTCCTCATCATGAAGAAACATATTGGAAGTGATGACACCAAGGTCAAGTGATTATGTAAGCAGTAAAATGTATTAGACTCTTTACCACGGCTCAGTCCTTTGGGGACTCTTCGATATTCACCAATATGTCCAAGTTCCTCCCAGAACCTTTACCCTGAGAAAGGTGAGCAATTTTTTTTGGTGCTCCTTTCTTGCTGTAATACGAGTTAGAATAATTTTAAAAATTCTCAGAAAAAAATTCTTTATGCCATCAGCCTTCCATTATTTATTGACTGCCTTACTTTGGAAGACATCTGGGATAGAAAAGTTTAAATAAGGGCATGAAGAAATATCTATGTAATTTTGAATATAGATTGTGAATACATATTTAACTGCACTATATTATACATATTAGGTTGACTACATGAAGGGTTATATAAAGCCCCTCCAGAAAGGACCCAGCTCTCAGAATGAAATCTTTTGAAATAGTTGCCACATATTTATTACTCATAAGGAAAATGTCTTTTTTAAAATGGTTTAGAAAAAGAACATTGGTCAAATAAAAGAGAATCACTCTTTCAAATAAACAACTATGCCCACACATTTAGGAGATGTGATGCTTGTCATGTCTGGGACAATACTAAAGAAGCAAAATAAAATTTGCCTGGATATTTGCTGCTTGAAACTTTCTCCCTCCACCCAGGATAAAAGAAAAGCAGGCTTCACCCACCATGGTGTGAAAGTCCTTTAGGTTTCTGCTGCCTGTCTTTGGATGGGTTTACTAAGGGATTGCTTGGCTCCCATGGGTGTGCTTATAGGCAACATTACCTGTGTGAAGGAAGCCCCCGCTGTGGAGCAGGTGATGGGGTCTCTCTCCACTCCCAGTGTCTTGATCCCACCCAGAGCAGATCCTGGAGGTCCTGAGGTTAGGGCACAAACCACAGTCTCCCCAGGAGAGGTGACTCACTGTGAGACATTGCATGCTGAGAGGCAAAGCTAACAAATGCCACTCTGGGAACGGCGGGCGGATGTACAGTGGGTGGCAGACACTGGGCAGACCCCCTTCCTGTGGGGGCAAGAGATGGGGACTGAGGTGGCTGCAGTGTTTCCAACACCGCAAGGACGTTCAGATCATGCTGAGGACAAAGACACCCACTCACTACCATGACCAGGGGCTCTGCAGAGATAGGTAAAATGCCGCCAAGATCAGGACTTGCTTTCACCAAATGCTAAAGCCCAGACAAGAAAATTACATTATTCTTCTATTAACATACTTCATGGCAGCTGCTGCAGCTAAGAAGGCTCTCGAGCAGTGGATGTACTGTGGCAAAGCTCTCCTTCTGGCTCCAGGTTTTGCTTTACTTCCAGCCTCTGTGCAATGGGTCAAAAATGGTGAACCAGCCTGAAGTCATGTCTGTTTGGTGTGTTCCCTTGCTCCTGGACCCTGCCTAGTGTGGTGCTGGGAGAGTGCCCCCCAGGATGGCTGGACTGAGTTCATTGTTGGTGTCAGGGAGGTCTGTCTGGCCCAATTAAACACCAGCCCCCAACAGATGCTGTAGAAACCGGGGAGCTCAAGACTGTAGGAAAGAACTAAGATGAAAGCCAAAAAATAGAAGTTTCTGTAGATCCTTCTACCGGCTTTTGCTGCTTTTCTGTCATAAAAACTTAGCAAGAGGATGTTTAAAAGGCCTGTTATGCACATACTCATTCAGTTTGTGATGCCTGGTATTTCAGCAGAACAATGGGATCCAGCTCACACTGTTGCAGTGTGTGTACACAGCTTAAGGGAAGGGCAATTGCACCTCTGCTCATGAAAGATCCTGTCACAGCACTTGGACAGGAGATGAGCTGACAGGGTTCCACAAAGATGAGTGACTCTTCCACTTCAACCCTTGCTCTGTACAAGAAACACATATTGTACATCTTGTACAAAAGTATAAGAAATTACTTGCTTGCTGAGAAATCAGGAACTGAAGATTGAGGCAACCAGCTGATAACATCTGGTATTGCAAAATTGGAAATAGGAAACTGCTGCTTTGGGGAGTATCTCCTGGCCTTTTCAGCATGAGGCCACTCATTTTTAGGTGAGGGTAAGATGCTGAGGGCCAGGTTATAAAATGTGCCCTTGCCTTTCCCTGGGTGTATGTATAGAGGAGGTCAGCTTTAAGCACCATGAGATCTGGTCATGTAGCTGCTGATACATATAGACAAAAAAAAAAGATGCAAATTTCTGCAGCAGAAATGGTGGGATCAACACACAGCTGAAAAACTGAGACAGGCAGCATGCCTGTGACATCCATGGATTGAAAGTTATAAGCAGAATGAGGCACTGCATGAAATCTGCCGTTCACCTCATGAGCTGCCAAGAGTGGTATTTAAAAAAAAGCGTAGTCTTGAACATGTTATGGAGCTTGGGATCAGATTTTCAAGGTTCCCGTGGAAAATCAAACCAGCATTAGTTTGATTTTCCAGTCCATCTAGGCTTTGGTTAAAGAAGCATTTTACATGGCTCTATTCTCTGGCCAGGAGCAGAACAGCAGATGTGCAAAGCTGCAAAGCAGTTTCCAAGGTATCTCCCGAACACAGCATCCTGCTGGCCACCCTTAACACAGATATCACTTCATTTCCCTCACACTGCTGAACCCTAGAAGGATTCACATTTCCCTTGAAGCATCTTTCTAGGACTGCCGTGAAAAGCTTGAGTAAAGAAACAGGTAGTGCATAACCCCTTGCATTTTACTTTTTGGTGGTACATCAGGACAAATCTCAGCTGTTCCGAAATAAATGGCTGGTCCCCTGTAGTGGAAAGGGCAGGGTAGAGAGAGGAGTGCTGAGAGAAAGGACTGATCTAAGGGAACAGAAAAAGTTTTTAAACCCTTCTTCCCTCATCTTGCTTTGACACCCTTATTTTCTCATAATGGGCCACATCTCTTGCCTAGATTCAAGTGCTTCAAAGTCTGGCACATCATCTCCATGCTCATCCCATTTCACTGGGGCATTTTACAGTTTCAGTTTCACTTTACTTATGGGGTGAGTCAACCCCTTTCACCAAGCTCTTTAATTTATAATCACCCTGTCAAAGAAAGAGAAGACAGAAACTGTTTCAATGACTGTAGAGAACTTTCCTTTCTGAGAGCTCTGAGCCTGGAAACCTGATGGAGGCCACACTGACAGAAGTTGTTTTCTCTAGGCCTGAGCCCAGGGGTCATCTGCTGTTTCTTGTGGCTTTGGGGAGAGGAAACATCACCTCACCCTTGTGTCCCCAAAGCTTGTTATCCTTGAAACAGTTTTAGAATGAATTGGTGGGATTGGTTCATTTATGCATCCAGTGTCTCAGCAGAAACATTCGTTTAACACTTGGGAAAATGAAGAATGGAAATCTTTTCCTCTCTGTGTCAGCCAGAAAGAGCTCAGAGGGGAAGAGCACATGGCAGCACCCTGGTGATTTCTTGCATGGTGGGGTGTCATATACATGCACCAGGAAACCCTGGTACTGACAGGGGGAAGTATGAAGGGGGTTCCACAATCTCCTTTAACTTGAAGTGTGAGGGAACACTGGAAACTGGAAACTACCTTCTTCCTTAAAAGTCACACCAGGATCTACTGTAGTAGGACTGTATGCTATTCATGTGCCGGTCCCTGCTGGTATCCAAAACAGTTTCCTGTAAGGGGAACAAATTTTGCTCTTAAACCCTTGAGGGTGAACTATGTAGCCAGAGTCTTCCTGAACTATGGACTTGGACCCGGTCTTAACACAGCCTCAGAACCCACCTCAGTCAGTGCCAGAGGATGACACTTTTGGCTCAGGCCTGCAGGAGTATTTCTGAAGCCAGTGTTACTCTGCCAGATTTCTATTTTCCTTGTCATTTTAATCAATGACAAGAAATTTTTGAGGAAAGGTTTCATTCTTTTCCATTACTTGGGAGTTTTGAAACTGGTCACAAAGCCAAGTCAGCCACCTCGTTTGCAGAATCTGACCAGAATCACTGAGAAGCTAAATACATTCAAAAAGGGGGCCGTAAGAATGATCTGTTCATTTTGAAGGTCCTTCTGCAAGAAATGTGGGAGTGAGCTTCCTAGCCAGACCTGCAGTTTTGCTGGGTCATCATCTCTTGTACAGACCATTACAGATGTTTTACAGGAAGGAATTATTTTCTTCAGCAAACCCATTAAGAAGACTTTGGCTTGAGCTCAGAAGGTTTTATATCCTTTCTGTGCCTCTTAGATGCCTATGTTCTTTGCCTAACAGATAGATATACTGGTGAATCCTGGGGAGAGGTAAACAGAAGAGATAAAGACTCTGAAGCTCAGAGCTTGTTTGCCTGGTGTCTGTTTGAATAACATACAACAAAGCTTTATTAGCACAAAGCAGCAAGGTCTGCATGTGGCCAGAAATCACTCCTGCCTGTTGTCTCTGCATAGCCCAGGCACTCACTCCTTATCCCTGGTTTATACAGCTGGCCTGAGGACCACCCCAGGTAACAAAGAAAACATCAGCTCTTGAAGGATCCCCTGGGAACAGAAAGATGTCGTATTATTTACTCGACTGGATTTATGCATGTGTGTGTGAGTTTAACAAGGAGCCGGGTGCCTGCTGGACTACCGAGGCTGGAATTTATACAAGCCAGCATTTGGCTGCTGCAGTTTATCTTGAATGCAAGAATAATAAACTCAGCTGACAGGATGATGTATGTAAAGCATCTTCTCCTCCCACGGCGTGTGGTAGAGGTGTCTGGTTTGCAGCGAGTCCCATTATTAAGTGATTAGCTTTGCGACATTATCAATATCAGATTGCTTAGGGGATTTGTGGGATCAGCAATATGGTAGGACTTGGTGTCCATCTGTCACAGGGGCAATCAGACACAGATGGTGGTGGGTCAACATTACCTGTGCAGGTGAAAGAGATGTGTGGGTCTGTCACACGAAGACTTCTAGAGATATTTGCAAAAGAAAACGAAGTTGTGCCTTCCTTGTCGTAGTTGCCTTATGAGATAACTTCTGCTACATTGTTTTAATGGCCCTTTTTTTTCTTGTCCTTCCTTGTCCTGCTACTGGCTCTCATTCAGCAAGAGCAAAAACAAAAACATCCCAAGCACCACTGAATATTGTAATTTCTCGACTTTTCAAGTAGGGCTGATTTATTCACCCCCAATTGAGTTTCAGCATCTGGGCAGCTTCAATCTCCTCTTTGTGCTTCCACCAGTTCAGATCGTAATTCTGAGATCCTAGGAAGCCTGGATCCTTGGATATTTTTTCATCACCAAAGGAAGATCCTGAAAAGACCATAAAAAACCTGCAGCTTGCTGTACTGAGTGTGTTTGACCCTGAATAATCATTAAGGCCCACATGGCCAAGGGCAGATCGAGTACTTCAGGGGATTTGATTGTAACTATTTAAACTCTGCTCTGCTCACATTATAAATAATGCTCACCCACTGTACAATGCAAAAAGTCATTCACAGCCACACCTCACTGTGCGTGTTTCCTCTTGTTGATACTTTTATCCTACCCTAGTTGTGACACCAAAATCCCCTAGGTAAGGGCCTGCTGTTGCAGTTCATTATATAAATTTACAGCGTTGTATACTCGAGTGATTACAGTAAATTGTATATCTGTGGGAATTATTAGTCCCTGAAGTGCAACTGCTCCCATGATACAGCATGACTCTCAGGAGAGGGAATATTAGGCCAAGTACAGGCAGGCCAGGCTGGCGATTGTAAAAAAATTTGAGTCTAATCCATCATGTCCACATGGAGCAGGCTGGAGACTAGATTCTAAAGCCTTTCTAATTCCCTCACCTCCCGGTAAGTCTTTGGTGTCCTGTGGGACAGACTAAGACTTGATCATGTGTTCCTGGGAGGTAGAGCTTTTAATCCTGTGATTTGGACATGTAAGCAGACACTTCCCTGATCCCACCCATCTCAAAAGTGAAGAAAGAAATGGTTGCAAAGAATCCAGGCCACTCCGGACTAAAATGTTCTTGTGCTGGCTGTCTAAACTGAAGGCCAAGTCTCTCTAAGCATTGTTTTCAAGCTTGGAGCAGCTTGCAGAAATTCATAAAGCAGTTGTGGAGGGAGGCAGTAAGACCATAGACCTAACAGGTCTGAAAGAAAAAGGCCTGAAAACTTGAACACTGACCCCCACTTCACAAGAGTAGTTTCACTCGGTGACACTGGCTTGCTTCTCACTGGTATCTGACACCTCTCTACATGGGCACACTGGCTTGCTTCTTTATGTGGATTCATTGCTGAACCTCTAAAGTCAGGGCACTGGTTTGGCCTGTCCAGGACTTCAGAATCTGTAGATACTGTTTGGGTATGGAAAGTTTCCTGCAGTGACAAGAAGACACCGCTATCTAACATAGAACATTACATTGCCTAGAAAAAGTAGGTCAGTTCAGATATCTGAAATGCTTTGCTCTCTCTGTTGCTTTGCACTTCTCAAAGATGTGGGAGTTCCTACAGCACCACCTTGCCTCTACCTAGGAGGACATTTTTTTTTGGGAAACAGGACCTGGTCCACTGAGGTTAGTGGGAAGTCATCCATCGGTTCTAATCAGCTCTGAAGTTGGTCCTGGAGGGGCATCATGCAACTCAGTGATGTTACCCAGATCCTTCATTTGCATTTTGTCTTGTCCTCTGTTTCCTGTTATCTGTTTTCTCTCGTGGAGACAGATTTATCCTAGCAATTTAGAAAACATCTTCTGCTTCTTTTTTTCTTTTTTTTTTTTTTTTGTGAAATCCCTTGTGCTATTTTTTCATCCCCTGACTTCATTTGCACAAAAACCACCTTTGCTTCTCATTCAGCATGTTTGCCCCTAAGCCACCCAAGCTACAAACCATCTTTTTGAAATAACCAGCTTCATAAGCAAGTCACAGTGTTGTTTTTTCCACAGTAAACTCCAAAGAGCAGAAGTTAGCTGCTGGGGCAGGATCAGCACCACATCTCTGTTGGTTTGGGTTTGTGCCATCATGTATCATACTTGGCCCTGACTGTGGCATCACCCTTCCCACATCACCCACCCCACAACTAGCAAAGTTGGAAAACTGAGCAAAAGTTTTATCTGAGCTTTCAAGTATTTTGCATTGTGGGTGGCTTGGAGCAGATCGCATCCTAATGGACTGCTAGGCCAATTTGGGCTTGCTAACTGCCTTTGTAAGGATAAGAAATGAGCTGGGACAGAGAGGAGCAAAATGCTTTGGAATATATATTTCATTCTCTGCTAGCACTTCTGAGGAAGAGCCAAAACGGATATCGCTGTCACTCAAATTTCCCTCCTGTTGTTTACTTTATCATCCCTGCCCTGCAAGGCCGTGCTCATAGTGAGTTTGCAAGCGTGCCACTCTGCTGACCTCATGAAGATATGGTAGCAGGCACCCAGCAAGGCTGTGGGCCTCCACTTTCCATGGGGCACACATCCGAGGGAGAGGATGGGGATTTTGGGCTGACACTGTTCACTTCATCCAGTGAAGTGGAGACCATGCATGGCCTCTGTGAGCAGCAGAAATGAAGCTTTGCTCCTTGTACCTGTAGGAAATAATCTATGCCAATAGAGCACAAGGAAGGGTGGCAGGGATATAAATGCAGACATTTTGCTTTATAACCACCAGGTTATGCCTACCAGGTGAAAATTTCACTGTAGTCAGCTGAAGGGACCCCATACTGTTAGGAGCCCAAGTCCCACAGTATATGGTCACAGAAGGGAGCATGCAGTTGCAGCTTCAAACCATGGACAAAAATGTGTGTGTTTGTGTGTGTAGCAGAAAGACAGGATGAGAAACCTATAAGAAGAGATCTGTGAAGCTGGGATGATAACCATATTACCCAGGCTCTAGGTGCAGCAGTTTCAGGGAGAAGGAGGAGAAAGGGAATATAGCCTTACTCCCTAGCGCTGCAGCCACAGAATGTGATTTTGCTTTGCAAAGGGCCATGATGTGCTGGTTGATAACTTCACAGCCTTCTGAACTTTTCTCCCCTTTTTCCACCATGACTTTTTCAGCATCTTGATCACCACGTAGTCTGGGGAGATGGGATCATGCACATACTGAAGTGTATTACCTCCTGAAAGCAGGACAACTGTCTCCTCTGCGCAGTCAAACGGAGCAGGTGGGTGCAGAATAATGTTCACGGTTCCAGGTTTCAGCCTGGCCAGCCATGAGATGTGTGACTGCAGCACAACCACATCCTCATTTGATAGCCTTCCCCATTCCAATTGTTCTGAGTGCTAAGAAGAAAAGAATTCATATAACTTCCTGTTTCTCCTACATTTGGAAATACTTTCTCTCCTTGGAGCTGATTTAGCATGCTGGACTGTTCCTGCACCAGCCAGCATAGTGTGGAGAGAAGCAGGCAAACACAAAGGAATGGGAAGAAGTTTCCTGCTTTCCTGGTTGGATTCTAATTCTAGCTTGCCCAAGGTAGCACTAAGGTTTGGGCGATCTCCACTGGAAATCCAGTAGAAGAAATGCAGGAATGCTTTACCCAGGCTGATCCACATTCAAATAATTTACTGAAAAACATTCACTGAAAAAAGTTTGGGAGACACCATTCTGAGCCTCTTGATGCTTTCAATAGCTCCAAAATATATTTGCAATGTCATGAGGTCATGGAAACAACATTCTTTCCTTAAGCTTCTGGGTGTGCTGGATATTGTGGGTCCATGTTGTGCAGAGAGCAAGCACAGGTGGTGTTAGTCTGCTGCTGCTGTGCAGCTGCCTAGCAGAAGCTCAGGTCAGAATCCACCTCTTGGTGCCTGCCCATCTTGTTCTTCCAAGGAAACCTCTTTTAAATAGGTGTGTTCCCTCCTCCATCATTAGAGAGGCATCTGAAGGGTTACACTTACCTTGCTGGAAGACTTGAAAATCAGTAACTTGCATTCTTGCCTGCTCTTGCCATCTTTCAGAGAGAGGTTGTCTGGGGACAATGTGGTGCTGAAGATTCTGAATTGTGCTTTGGATTCTGCTTTGTTCTGTTCTTGTCACTTCTGCCTTCTTCATAATAATTGTTTTTAATGCACAGCATATTCCAATGGTGAATCAAAAGATGGGTACCAGGGCCTTCCTTCCTTCCTCCTGTCTACCATGCAACTGTCCTAAAGTTTGGCAGCTAGGCTTCCCTCCAGATGTTCTCAGACATGAGGTTAAAGGTTCCCATGGAAGGCAGACAACAATATGCAGCCCTCTCCCTTGCACACTTGTCACTGCTATAAACCTCAATTACAGTATGGGCAGCCTCCTCTCCCAGTTATTCTTTTGAATAAACTCTTTGGGACATTTATTCTTTAGGCAGAAACGAATGGCAGATTCTGGGTCCATCTCCGAGGCTGGACCATTTGAAGTCCATCCTCAGGAGATGGACAAATGCCTAATCAAGGCAAAAGCTTGCTGTCGCACTGTCCTTCTGTCTTTCTCTCTCAAACCAAGCACGCAGGACAGTGCAAATTCTGCACTTCACTGCTACTTGCTCTGGGCCAATTAGTGGCTGGACTCCTCCTCAGTGACCTTCCTAAGATGGTCACTCTCCCACTGTCTCTGTAACCTTCCAGAAGTCCATCTCTCCTGAAAGCAGGGAAAATGAGTCAGCTGAGGATCCCAAGGAGAAGCTACCCATCTCCTGTAGGAAATCAACACCTCTCCCTGTTTTCTGCATCTTTTGTGCATGACTCTACACTATTTTGGGCATAAAAGCCTTCCTGTACACACTGGCTGGGGTGAGCTCATTGCCCACTTCACTTCCTTGGGTGGCCTTTTGCATCTAGCTGCTTGCAGTACTGTAGCTGACAGAATGCCTCCAGCACACTGTTTTATTGCAAGCCTGTAGCTCCCTTGCTTGAAGGCAAGCAGGGGAAATCACACAGTCATAGTGTGAACATTTGAAAAACATTTATAGAAAAAGGAGGGAAAACTGAGTCAATATTAATAAATTACAGAAAGATAGAACATCTGCACTAAATTATTGCAAATTCAAGTGAGAGTGGAAAGCTAAATAAATAAAGTGAAAATCATGTTAAGTTGGAGGATGAGTAATAGAAAAATTCTTCTTCAAAGTGCCACCAGTTAGCCTTTTTGTACGGCACTTTATACAAACAAAACTAATGGAGATATAACAGGGGTCAGAAAGCTTGATGCAGCTGTCTAACAGCTGTCTGCCCTGTTTATTTTGCTCCCTTCTGACTCTACATTATTTTATGGCTTGGATAAGTTCAGTGCAGAGAGAGAGACCCTGAAGTTTGGGTTGTCTTGCCCTATAAAGGTGGTCAGAGGATGCACTAGATGAAGGCAGAAGCTCTGCACAGGCAAGGATAATGAAGTAGGTACCTGCACACAGCAATGATTTCGGAATGGTCTTAGAGAAACCACGTGGCAGTCAGGAAATTTGAATGGCCAAGGAGCTCAGCAGCCCCCGACCTATGAAAAGAACACCATTTTCTTTTGTTCTTCTAGTTCTGTTGCCATATCTGCTCCCAGTTGTATGTGATGGGGCACCATGGTGGAAGTAGATGACTTTCTAGTGTCCTTTCCAGGCATGGGACTTGATGCCTCATATATTGCCTTTGCTCAGGGATGTGACTGAACAAGTCAAGTTAACATATATACCAGTAGGAGAGAGGCTCAAAATGTGGTAGAACATTTTTCTCTGTCCTAAAGCAAGATCCGTAAGTATCCCATCATTAATAAATGTACTTGCTTATTGGTCCTAAAGGTATTCTGAGATGGCTACTTCATATCTTCCTCAAGCAACCTATATTTGCCACTGGAAAATTTTTTTGAATGCATAAATTGCTTTTCTTGTAGTAATGTAGACTGAAGGATTTGCTATGTTTGTGCAATTAAAACAGTAGATCCCTTTTATTTTCAACAGCCATCTGCTTGTTGAAAGTTACCATTTCTTCTTCAGTTTTCCTTAAACAACCCTAATTGTTTTAGGTTTTTTTTTCATTGACAGCATTTTCTACATTTCGAGCAATTCTTGCTCTTCATTTTTGCAGAAGTACCTCTTTAATTTTAAGGAATAGAATTTCAGTGAAGACCTTCCAGCTACTAAGTAGAGCACTGTTTCACTTTTCATGATGTGAAGGCGTGAATTTCTGTTTGCACAAACCCATGTGATAATTTGCCTTTTCCACACCAGTCTGTCATTGTTGTTTCAGGTTCAGCTAACCCAAAAATCCTTTTTTTCCTTTCTAATCAAAATATCCCTCTGCTTTTTTAGCATCATAAAATCTACTACATGTACAATCTCCAGAGTTAACCTTTACTTAATCCATTGATCTTGCTCTGTCATCCCACCCACCTTTTTCAGACTATTTCCTCAACATGTTAAAATCATCTGGAGTCAGAGGTTCTGTTGAGATGCATGGTAACACAACAGCCTTTCCTCTGTCTGTAAAGTCTTGTTTTCCTAAATACTCCCAAGCCTGTGCTTTTCCTATTTAGCTTTAAATCTTACCTATTTTTCATTGGATTGGCTAAGCTTATTGCATCCACACATTTGGCCATTCTAGATGCAATTCAAAAAGACATGAAACACTTTGATCTTCTCCTTATAATCTCCCCATTATCTTCCCTCTTTATGGAATAATGAGCTAACCTTTTTCTCCATCTTCTTTCTCATCAATGATTGAATTCTGTCACCTTTGTTGTCTCTTGCTAATTTAATTTTAAGTTTCCAGACCTTGTTTTACATGGCTGTGTTCATACTCATCCTTGGACATCTGGTTTTGTTTCTTCTTGTTGTGGTTACTTATTGTCTTTGAGATCAATGAAGAGAAGTCAGTGTTTTTCATTTCTAGTCTTTTTTCTGCATCTGAACTTCTGCCTTTAGCATTGTTTCTTTGGGGAACTACTAACTCTCTCTAAACCCTCTGTTTCTTGGCAGTTTCCCAAGCTTATTGAAGTCTGTCTGTCTGAAACCCATTGGGTTGGGTTTCTTCTCTTCTCCTGGCTTGCCTCTCCAGGGGCCATGAAATCTACCTTCCATGGTAACTCCCATCCACACTGCCTTCCACCTTCTACCTTCCTTTTCCTACACTGCTCCTACCTTGTGCTAAGACTCAAACCCAGAGGAGCTTTTCCTTTAATTCCTTTCTGGGTCTTCTGAGTACAAACAAAAATTGCGAGAAGTCTGTGCCACAAAGGTGCTGAAGATTTTTTAAGCTGCTGCTATTTGTTCATCTTCCCTTTCCCACAAGACCTGTGCTTCAGACCTGTCTGTTAGTTACTCTCAAAGAGTCTCATGTGCTGTGCTTAGGACACTACTCTAAAGTCTTTCAACCCAGCATTTGCTCTCAGGAATCATGAATAGCAACTCTTTCTCTAAATTAAAAACAGCTGTCTTAAAATTACATTTGTCTCAGTTCAAGAATGAGATTTCAATAATAGGGATAAGTTGAGGACATAAATACGTCACTAGAAATAAAAGAAGATGAGGGGGGAAAATGCCTATCTTACTAAGCAGAATTTGTTCTGTTTCCCTCAGGCTAGAAAGATACACAGCTCTTTCCATTCCTTAAGTTGGATGGGGATGCAGCATGCCATGCCAGCAGGAATGCTCACTTCATCTACATGCAAGAGTTTTTCCTCACCTTGGTGACCACATAGCCCACATCCAAAGTTCTCAGCAATAACACAAATGGAGGGAATTGTCAGTCATGGAAATACTTCAACACATTCTGTGTTGCCCAGAAATGTAAGAGACCATCTGGAATTAGTGTTGAATATTTTTGCTAATGACCTCATGATAGAATATTGAGAATGTTTATTAAATTTGCAGATGACACCAGGCAGGGATTACTTGTGAGTCTGGTAGAGGACAGGATTAGAATTCAAAATTATCTTGCTGAACTGGAGAAATTGTCAGAAAAAATTAAATAGAATGCAGTTCAATAAGAACCCACGCAGTACATACACTTAGACAGGAATAATCATCAGCATAAGCACATAATGACAATTTTTAGAGAGTTTGCACAAAAAAGATGGGGAAGAATTCTGGCAGATCACAGAAGTTGTCAATTGAGCCAACTGTATCATACTTCTGTGAAAATGTCAAATATTATCCTGGGCTATATAAATGGGAATAGATCTTAGATGATACATTCTACTCAGCACTGGCAGGGCCTCAGGGGCAATATATTTATTAGAATGTTGCACTGCAATTATGCAAAGATACAGGGTGTTTGGAGGAAGCCAGGACAGAACCAACATAGTAGTGGAGAAGTCTGTAAAAATGGGAATTGCAGAAGTCTGCATGGAGGCTGTTTAACAGTGGAAGAGGCATGAAATTAATTTTAGAGAAACTAAGCCCCTACAGAGAAGAAGGAAACTGCCTGTTCTCCCAGCCTGAGAACAGAAAGATATAAATGCAACAGGAAAAATGCAGATCAGGCATTACTAAAAATTTTTCCTGCTGGTCAGAAAAGTGGAAAGAGTTTTCTTGAAAAGAGATCTCTACCCTTGAAAGTCTATAGACATGGATCTTCAACTAAGAAAAATTGTTGATACAGAAAGATTTGGACAGCCTCCTCAAAAGGTCTGGCTAGCTGAATGCACAACTATGGCCTACAAACCAGAGATAAAGCAATAGATTAAACATGGAAGCTTCAGTCTTGAATCTAAGCAACATTGGGGCAAGCCCCTCTTTAAAAAAAAAATCAGACATTGTTCCTACATGCTCAAAATGGGTATTCCCACTGCACCAGGAGCCTGTTGTTCTCTGTCACTTGGGGATGTTTGACAATGTCTTGCTTGACAGTTCCTCAATGCCTCAGGTATGCCTGGGTAGAAGGCACCCACTGAGCTGTAGTTCACTGGGGCAGATTGCAGCTTTCCCCTCTCTCCCTGAAATGCTGATGTGAGCAGGGATCAGGGCAGGAGTGAGACACAGGGCAGCATATAAGCACGTGCTTCCACCTGTGTCTAAGCACACAGGGCCCTCATTTCACCCTTCTCCCACCTTCCTGTCTCATGGTGGACTGAACAAGCAGGGGCGCTCAGCACAGGATGCAGAGGAGTGCATCCTCCCATGCTGAGAGAGCATCTTTCCTCACGCCTTACCCAGTGTGGAAGGCAACAAGGAGGGGTAACACTATTCTGCTAGAGAGGCACTCCACTGGAAAGGTCATGATCTTGATAATCAAGAGAGCAAGCAGTAGCCTGATCACCTTTGATTGAGTGAGACCTGGATTTAGGGCACTGGTGATTCAGAGACGGTGTCATTCCAAATGGAGTTTAGGTTTGCTGTTATTTAAAGTTATCACTTCTGCATCGGTTCTGTTTGGCTTTCAATGATGTTCCAAGTAAGTAATTTTAAATTCCTATGATTCATATTATCCCTGACTAATGGTGCCCACAATGGAAAATTCTAGGGGTTTTATGATGAAAACCATATTTAGTGTTAGTAGTATCCATATATAGTAGGGACTGACAGTAATAAAGGGAACAAAAAGAAATATGCTGGTAAAGACAGGAAGTGGCACCTTTAGAATGAGACTATTTTCATGTGACATTTAAAGGGCATGTTAGAAATATTTTGGTGGGAAATCAAATACCGCCATTCTCCACATTTTGGTTTGATGTCTAATCATTCTCCTTGGTCAGGTTCTAGAAAGTAAAACCACAAACACACACTAAACATCTTCTGTTCATCTTCTGGTTTTGTACTTGAGGCTCCTCCTCCCATTTCAGCGCCAACCCCTTCCAGCTTCCACATCACCATGCGGTTATTAATCAATTGTGATATCCACATGACCTCCAGTTTCAGCTCTCTTTGGTCCCTCTACTCCACTAACTGAACTATTTCTAATTGGCTAATCAGCTTATCCGGTTTGGCCCTTGATGCAAACCAGGTCTAGACATGATCTATTCCTGGGAGGCCCCTGGGTTCAAGGGGCCAATCTCACACCCTGTCCATCACTATTGTCAGCACGGTACCCTATCTCAAAGACATGCCAATGAACATTAGAGAGAGATTAAAATGACAGCCTTGGTTTTCTTACATGCCTTTTAATCATCGTAACATGCAGTCTAATGTTTCACTCTGTCTTCCTTTCCCTGCAAGCGCATGTTCTCAAGGAAGAAACCAGGAGGGATGAGAGTGGGTCAAAGACCACAGCAGGGTGAAAGCAGTGGAAAGGAATTAAAATGGAGGGTGGGGGAGGAAGAAACAAGAGACAAAACCCAAGTCAGAATCTGGCAGCCAGACACAGAGCAACAAGGCTGGAATATAAATTCCTTCGTATGGCTCCCTTAGGCTGACATCTTATAGGTACCACTCACATCATACCAGCATGCCACCAACATGTGCCAATGCTTATGTCTACTGCAGGATGCCTGACACACATAGCCACACACCCGAAAGGTGGTTTTCACAAAGGCTGCACATCTAAACTAGCTCTGAGAGGATCTGGGAGGCTAGGCTGCTCTGGAAACCAAGCTGCATTTTTGAAGTGCCTGCATATGGATTTAGTAGCTGACTTTTAGACTTTGGGGTTTCTGAAAAAGTCTTAGCCTGGTCACTTAGCTGTGACTTTATGCAATTATTGACCGTTTACACAAACAACAATCAGAGGGTTGCACGCAATAGGATCGTGTCTGAATTCCTTCTTGGTCTCTCCAGCAGTGAATAGTCGGCGGCTCTTAAACAAAGCCCCATTCTCTCTGCAAAGAAATGTCAGTATAAAAGGCGGATGCTCCTGTATGAATATCTGCTAAACAAGCAGGAATAAAGAAGATCTCCCTGTGCCCCAGCTGAAGAGCTGTGTGGCTGTGTTAACAGAATGCGCAACCAAAGTAAATGACCACACTTGTCCAAGACTTCCTTGTGCTCAGCCAGCTCTGAATGCGGACAGAGCAAGTTCACACCTGCCTGCAAAATACCATATGGACATCATCTGTAACAAACTTGCTCAGATGGTTCATTTCTAAGGGGCATTCAAACTTTTCCTGGATGTGTGCTTTTTCCTCTCTTAGTCATGCTTTTACTGAAAATTTTACGTAGTGTAATACCAACTCCTTAGCTTTTCAGCTCCTTGGTCCAAAACTATTTGGCTGGTGGGATGTGTGAATTCCTTTAGCCAACCAGTGGAGCATGTAATTAGCTCTGTATGCACGAATGAATTGCGCATATGTTTTGCTATGTGGCTTCAGCTGGTAACTAAGCATGAGAAGTTTCCAGATAGAAAAGGAAACCAGTGAGAAAGTGAGGAAAGGCTGTGAAGTGGGCAGTGCACAGGACATCTCTGGTTTTCCTTGCTCCCTTTCTGCTATATACCTGATTCTGCCTGCATCCTCATTTTTTAAGTTGTGCTTTCCATGGAATGCAGGTTCTTCAGAGGATGCTGGGAGCATACTGCAGGATGTGCGCTGTTTTTCCGTGCATCACATTCTGCTTTCACTCAGTATTGAGGCTGGATGACTTTTGTTGATCCAGTAAGCAATCAGCTGCAGATGTTAGCATGAGTCCTGCTCACCCATCCCAGCCCACCTGAGCAGGAGATGGAAGCAAAGCCTTGCAATCACACCTGTCGAGCTTATGAAGTTCCTGTCTCTGGGCTGACATGGGGTGTCTGGCTCTGTGTGGGTGTTGCTGAGGCTGTTGCAATACACAGTCAAGTTTGCTTGGACCACTTCACAGTCCAACTACATTGCATACTGGAAGACCTTCCTGCGCAGCGGTCTTACTGAACTGCCGTGCTGCTTTGCTCCTTTTTGTCGCCTGTTTAGCAATTCTTTAAGGATGAAAGCCTTAAAGGCAGGCCATAGTTGAGAGAATTTTCATGGTTGTAAGCCTTCTCTCAGTCCTTTATTGCAGTATTCAGCTCATGTTGAGTTGGCCTTCCCTGAACAAGGGGAATTTAATCCTGTTGGTAGCACCACTATATTATTTATACAGCAAGTTACAGTGCAGAGTTCAGACTTCTTTTTTACATGTCTGAGTGGAAAAAAATTATTAGAATGTTTTGCATGAGTAAAATTCATCCTGTCCGTTTCAATAGTCAATTTTTGTAATGCACCCTGGCATGTTAGAGCTGTTATTTCTTGATGTAGATAATGACCTAGTACACAGACTTCCCTCCTGTTGAAATCCATCCCTCTTTTTAAAGCAATACCATGCCCAGATGGAGTAGGATGGACAGAAACAAATATTTTCAAAGAGAGGATCTTTTAGCAGACTATCAGATCTCATTTAATTTTATGGTGAGAGAAAGCCAGAAGTGGATTTGATGTAAATGCTGATGTGTTTTGCTAGTGTTTCATACTGAACTGTGGCATCCAAGGACCAAACTGGGGCTTCCTGAAGCCAGCAGAAGTCTTTGCACCATTTCTCTGGTTCTCAGGCATCCAAATGAAAGCTATCCAGCTAGGCAGCACAATTGGCGCCTTTTCCTCTGACCTCCCTCTGAAATTGCACACTAGGCCACACATTTGGCAGATGGAGAAAGGCTGAACAGAAAGCATTTCGGCCTCTTACAGATGTGGTTAAATTATCTTAATGTATTTAAACAAAGTGCAATGTCAAAGTAGAATAAATACCATATTTCAGCAAAATGGCTGCTTCTCCAGGGTTCTGCTTTCTGATGCCAGATGAAATACTCCTCACTGTTTATTCACAAAATTCTTTCTTGTCCACTGAATTTTCATATTGCTGGGCTGGGCCAAATAATCAGTTTCCTTTAAAAATAGAAAAATCATTAGTACATTCCAATAGGCTTTTCATGTTCTGTTAGAAACCCTTGGGAATGCAGTGTGATTAGCTTTTTTTGGTCTTAATTATTGTTTATGGGAGCCTACCTGTGGGGAAACTCTGAAAGGCACACAACAGCCGGCCATGCACACTGAGGAGCTAAAGGAGGAAGTTTGAAATGTGTAGCAGCCGTTTGGTGTATTAGTGGCAATTCCAGCCTTCTTAAACAGGATACCTTTTGTGTTAAGAACCACACCTGCACCACTTCAGAGATTAATGGGCAATTTCTTGGCAGTACTTGTGGACATTTCGGTTGTCCATTAGGATGATATAAAACCAGAGGAGAATTTTTTTTGATCAGCTTCAATTGAGTGGTAATCTCTTCTCCTAAAGTAACTTAAGTTTCTTGGGAAACTCATAAGCCTCCTTGACTGCCTGCACAAAGAGTAAAGAAATGACAGAGGCCCCCTAAAGTATTAATCCTCCTCCATCCTCCGCCATTAGTCAAGTCTCTTCTGTGAATGAGCTAACTTTAAAAAAAAAATCATGTTACTTAGTATTTATCAAAGCAAACATTTAATCAAAGTGAAAGGAAGAGATACTTGTCCCCTTCTGGAATGGGATGGAGACTGCCAAGATGTGTTTTAATTTCTTAAGAAAACAAACTATGTCAAACACTGGGTTTTAACTAGCAGATGTTCATTTATCATTCATTTTGTCTGTGCATGCACTTGGGATCCTGCTGAACACAAGTTTTCTGAGATGGAAATGACCATATGGCCAATACCTTAAAAATTAATTCAACATGCCCTGCCTCTTGTGCGCATCACATTCTTTTAATGGTCCTTTTCTTCTTTTTTTTTTTCTAGTGTTGGACAATGGAAACAGAACAACTGCCTTTGTGAGAGTCTGGTTCATTGCAGAGACAATATATGACTGATGCTGTATGCTACCAGCAGAGTTTGGATACTTTGCAAGTGCTGTGATTTCATGGCCCCACTTCTTTCAGAGGTTATCTCACAAAAAAAGAAACCCAAACAAAAAGCCAGCTTTGCTACTGTTTTAGGTGTTGTGAGAGGGCCCACAAGAAGAGGCCTGCAGCTGCCCAGAGCTGTGCTGGTGCGCTCTAAGCTGGGTACTGAGTGTGTGGTGCGCCAGAGATGTCCAGGGATGACAGCAGTTCATGCACTCACCAGGTGCTGTGTGCACTCCTCATACATCACAAAACAGCTAAAGTTTGCTGACTAAGGAAGATATGAGCAAATAAAACAGGGTAGCTCTATAAACTCAAACTCCTTATTTGCAGGTACAGTTACCACAGTCACTGAAGATTTACATGGTAAAGGTCACTTAGATTTCAGAAAGGTCATTTGTGAGCAAAATTAATGCAAGTGCAATTATGGTCATGGGTCCTGATGCAGTAAAAAGACATCCTATGACACGCAACTGTATGTCATTGGAGACTGTAGTTTTCACCTTCTTCATTAAGACTCAAGTGGCAGCCAGGAACCTGAAACATAGCTCAGTGACATCATTTATAGATACCCACTTTATCTTAGCCATGGCAGGGTGCTTCCCTGGTCAGCAGAGTATAATTTTGTCTGTCTGCTGGTACCATCCCTGTCCTGCCCCCTCTGCTGCTTTGTTCCTCTGCCTCCCCTCTGCCAATGATCACTATTCACCCAGTCCTTCGTGAAGAATCGCCCTAAAGCTCTACAAGCAAGAAACAACACTGGCAGGCATTAGGGATGAACATTATCAACATGGTGTACTGTGAGTGGTCACACTACTGACATCTTTAACAACTCGTAAACCCACATTTGAAACCATCACATCCCAGAAAAATCATTTGCTGACCCGTGCTGACGCAAACAGAAACAGCAGAAGTACTTCCAGTCTGCATACACAGCTCACAGGTTTGACACTGTATTATTGGATGACACAACACCAGTTAACTATAAATAACATGCACCCTGCATGTGACACAGCTGCTCACCTGGGCTTGAGTTTGGAGTTAAGGAGTCAAGGATGACCAGAATGAGAAAGGAGGAGTAACTGTGTTTCAGCTCTACTCTTGCCTGCTTCCAGAGGATGTGAGCTTCAGTTTCTTCAGATGAAAATATCTGAAGGAATACCTGCTGTCTGGAATGTTCCCAGGGAACGTCCTACCAGGGAAGTAACCAGACATTTGTCTTCCAAACAGCACTGAAAGCCCTGATTTTGGCTTCAATAAGTCATAATATTAGGGAATAAGGGAATAGACTATTTCAGTTGGAAGGGACCTACAATGATCATCTAGTTCAACTGCCTGACTAATTCAGGGCTAAAGAAGTCAAACCATGTTAAAGGCATTGCTCAAATGCTTCTTAATTGGTATTAACCATCTCTCTGAAAGCTTGTTCAGTATTTGACAATTCTCTCAGTTAAAAAATGCTTCCTAATATCCATTCTAAGCCTTGCCTGATGTAGTTGTGAACCACTTCCGTAAGTCCTATCCCTGGATCCCAAGAAGAGCTCAGTGTCTCCCTTTCCAATTTCCCTTTTCAGGGAGCTATAGAGACCAAAGACATCACCCCTCAGATTTCTTTTCTCCAAACTAGACAAGTCCTCATAGCACATTCCTTACAGTCCTTTTGCCAGCTTTGTTGCCCTTATCTGGATTCAAGGACCTTCACTTCCTTCTTAACCTAAGGGGCCCAGAACTGCACACAGTGTTCAAGATGAGAATGGCAGACAGCAGGATAATCACCTCTTTTGACCTGCTAGTTGTGCTGTATTTGACGCATCCCAGGATGTGGTGCCTTCTTGGGTGCCAGGGCTCACTGCTGCCTCACACAGCCTTGCTGCTGACCAGCACCCCCTGACTGCTCCCTCAAGCCACTCCTCTCCCAATTGATACTTGTGCCCAGCATTACTCCGGCGTTTCAGCTTGTTAAATTTCATCCCATTAATCATAGCCCAGTGCTCCAATCTATCTAGATCCCTCTGCAAGGCCTCTTGTCCCTCAAGAGAGTCAACAGCATCTCCCAGTTTGGCATCAGCAAACTTGCTAATGGTATGCTCAACTCCTATATCTTGGATGTGATAGTGTCCTCTGCACATAAAGGCACTTGTTATATTACTCTCTTTCTTTCTCTCTCTTTTTTTTTCTGTTATTTTTGGTGTGAATTTTATATTTGATTAACCGTTGTAATTTTAGAAAACAATTCACTGAGGTGTGGCCACGTCACATCTCAGTGAAAGCTGTTTGAACTGCAACCTTCTCTAAGAAAATTGGTTATGTGCTTTGAATTACTTAGAAATCACATTCATATGTCTGATTTTTTTTCCTAGTAATGTCACCTTATTGTCAGCACTCAGTAAAGTTAACTAACTGATAGGGATGGAAAGTGCAGCCCATCATTAGAAAGACAGATTCTGTGTGGTGATGATCAGTAAGAAATCTTTCCTCCAGCTCTGTCTTTTCTTGCTTTCTGCAATAGTTACTCTGTTTGTGAGCTGTCTACTCTACT
Source organism: Donacobius atricapilla (assembly GCA_013397315.1). Taxonomy (NCBI): domain Eukaryota; kingdom Metazoa; phylum Chordata; class Aves; order Passeriformes; family Mimidae; genus Donacobius; species Donacobius atricapilla. Next base: position 55,859 of record WBMY01011160.1, read on the forward strand.
CTTCAGAGAGACTTTGATTTTTCAGCCAGTGGGAATAGACTTTGGAAAAAGAGACTGGAGCTGTCAAAACCAGCAGCCAAACCTCACCAACACTCTTAGGAGGAAATCTAGATATACCCAAGGAAGAGCTCATTCACAGAAAAACTAAAATGGGTTAGTGGAGAAGAATTTTAGTAAGATTAGCCACTAGTGATAGTTTCTAAAGTCAGTAGCAAATGCCTGGATAGATGGTAAATATTTATTTTAAATAATATTTTAAATACAGAGTTGGTCTATAGGCAAATGTCCTATCCAACACATCCATGAGTCAGTGATTGTTCTGAGAAGAGGATCCAGGTCTCCTACTGGCTCCTATCACCCTCAGTGTATATCAGGCCGTGTACTCCCCCTCAGCAGGTTGCCATTTCTCTCCCAAGAAGGAGGTGTCTCTTATCTGCACTGCTTTATATAAACAAGTCATCTGATTTCACTGCTAAGGGGACATCTGTAGGATCAAGATCACACTCCATCTCCAAACCCCTGATTGCTTGCATTGGTCATAGTCTGGCTCCCACACAGGCTGATCCCACTGATCTGCAGGCTGGGGACACAGAGGAACAAGGAGAGTGCTGACCAGGACTTGGATCCTGCTCCCATGGGCAATGTGGGCCCCAGCAGGCTGGGCCATGCCCTGCCCTGAATCCTCTAGCCCAGCAGTGGGTTCCAGTAGCCCTGTAGTAAGCCAAAGGCTGAGTTTCAACATGACTATAAAGAACCTGGTTCGCACACTCATTTATGAGTTTGGCCATCTTCTACATGTCTCAGAGTATTTCTTCAAGAAATTTTATTTTTGTCCTTATCTCATTATTTGGTGTTTGTTTGTTTAAAGTTCCTGAAACAGTCCAAGCAGGTTGAACCTTGTGACTTGTGGCTGACTCAATACTTCTTTGCAAACAAATATGCCATGACCACAAACCGAAAACAGTGAGCTTCAGTCCCAGGGAGATCTACTTTTGGTCTCCCTACAAGCCTAGTAGCTTCCATAGTGGACTCCATGTCTGCACACATCCGGAAGTCTCCCCTGGAGAGGCAAGCTACTCTTTCATCTGACACCCCAGCTGCCTGCTAAACTCCAGTCTTCCACAGCTACATCATCAGCCCTGCAGCATGAACAGCCCCATGCCCTGTGCCTCAGTGAAAAGGCAAGCATGAAACATGGGGAAGAAATTACTCTCTTTCAGTTGTCCTTTCTGGCAGCTGGTAGCATTCCCACCGTGTCCCCTTGAAATTCCTGATCATTCTTGTCAGATTGCCTCCGTGCTGATAATTCAGTACGCCAGCAGCACCTGTTACCCCAGCCTCCTCCTTCAGTGTTGGCTGCCTTGGGCTTGTTCCTGCATCACATCCTGCCTCCCAGGAAGGGCATGGTTGGAGTCTCTGCTGGTCAGTGAGCACATTCAGCATATCCGCTCATGCTCTGTTCCCGGCAGCTTTTCTGTGGCTACATTTCAGCTATTTGATCTCTGGATAGAGCCCATGATGTGGCAAAGCCTGGAGTCTCCCTCTGCTGAAGGATTGTCTCCAGCCAGGGTGAGACAGACAGGTTGCCTTAGCCAGCTGGAGCCCTTCTGAGGCTTGCTGTGCAGCTCTGCTCTGGTGCTGACCTCTGCCATCAGTGCACCTGCCCAGAAAGGCCCTCAAACCCTCCTGGCTGCACCACAGTGACACTGTCCCCCTTGATATTGTCCTCAGTACTGCAGCCCAAGATTTTTACCTTCCTATGGATAGGAATCCCTAGATATGGGAGAGGAAGAACATAAGACAGAAAGATAAGCAGACAGCAGTTTTAAACAGTCTCTTTTCTTGAATTTATATGACTTTGCAGAGAAAATTTCTATCTCAAAAGTGATATTTATCTTATTTTCCCCTCTTAGATAACTCACCAGCAATTCCCAGCCTCTCAACAAGTGATAGGGGTGAAAGTAAATGTGTTTTTGTGCATGACCTGGATGCTGTCTGTGGGATCTCTGTGCATCCCAAACTTGCTGTTATCTTGAGGCAGCCACAACTGAGGGTGACTGAGTTTGAGCCAATTACTTCAAAGGTACATTTTACCCCCAGAGAATTTTATCACCTTGACAAATCAACAGTGGTGAAGGTGCTCCATGTGTGTTTTGGCTTCCCAAGACTACAGTCATGTCATTGTTCTTGGAACAGATATTGAGACCCATTTTTTATATATAAATTTATTTATAATAAATTATATAAACGCATATATGCTCAATGTAAGTGAATTGTTATTTTTATTCCTTCCCTAACACCTCAACCAGCCTATCTTTCAGAAGTCCTCTGACATTTGAGAAGTTGGCTTCTCTGCCCCATCTGTCCCACGTGTGTTCTCTAAAGTGGGGGAATGCAAACACCCCTGATAGTCCTGTGAATGGGTTATGCAGGGTTACCTTGCTCCCAGATGATTCATTTTCTTGCCTGGAGAAGAGAAGTCTGGGAGCAAATATCTGGGAGTTCCTAGTTCCTGGGCTGAAAGGGAACTTGATGGTGTCTTGCATCCTGCAGTTTGTTTATTTGGGAAGTTTGTCTTTGCACAGACTACAGACCCTGATTAATGTGATGTTGTTGCTATGGTCATTGCTCTATCCTGCAATGTTTTCTGTTTCTGTCTTTGCTGACAAGGCCTTTAGCACCGGTCTAAGGGCAACGAGTAATAACAGGGAGCAACGGAGTCATAATGACCGTCCTCTGAGCAAACAATTGATATGCTAATGACGTTGGTGGGAACGCAGCTCCTATCTACAAAGAGAAGGACTGAAGAATTAAAATAAGGACAGGGCAAAGAACAGAGGGGATTTAAAAATGAAGAAGACTCTTGTGAGATTTTTCGAAGGACCTAGAATAATCTTTGTGGAGGAAAGGGAAGGATCGAGTGTGAATTTGTACTGGGGAGGAAGTCTGGTTTATCAGCAGAGCTAGCAGAGGAACTGATTCAAATTTAATATTACCCCACCAGAGAGAGGATACTGAAGTACAGAAATCTGTGCAGAGCTTTTTATTTGAATTATTTTATCTTCTGTGCACTTCTGGGACTGAGTAAAGAGCTCAGTTGTTACTGAATCCCATCTCAACCCATGTTTCCAAAACCTCAGTGACATGCTCTAAACACATACAAAGAAGCATCAGATTTTCCAGGCACCTGTGGTCCTGAAGAATGGAGTGCTTTGAACGTGGTGGCTGCAACACAAAATAGTTGTGTTTGAGGCTTCATCTCTACAGTATAGCAAGCAGAGTCAGTGGCCTAGATGTGTTTTGAAACAGATCACGGAGAAAAGGGAGCTGTGGTCAACTGCTGTGTGTCAGGGCCCTGGGAACAGTTCTGTGAATGCCTAAGGAGAGGATCTGCTCTAGCCAAGTCATGGGCAGTTGCATTTCACATGATCATTCTTTTCTTATTTGCCCCCACAAAATGATTGAATCAGACATCTTTTTTAGAAAAATTCCAGTCTTGGCCAAAGACTTCAAACAATGAAAAATCTGGAAGTCTCATGGGAATTTACCCCAATGCTAACATCCTCACTTTTAGAGGCTTATTTCTGCTCTCATTTTTTTCCACTTCAATTTCCACATTTCAGAGTAAAGAACCTCTCTGTCTAGGTACTTCCTTGTGCAGACACTTTTTAACCCTAATCAAGTTGTCTCTTAACTGTCTCTTTGATCAGCTAAATAGATAGAATTTCTTAAATCTCTTTTTGTAGAGTGCAATTTTCTTACCATGAACCGCTCTCATGTGGTCTAGGATCTGAGCAGAACAAAACTGAGGGAAAAAAAACTTGGCCAGACTGTGTTTTGAGAAAATGCTTAGGAGATAGACTTTGTTATCTGATTACATTTGGTGTTGATAAAAACTTGATTATACAGCAATATATTCTGCAGTTTGTATTGTTTTGAAATGACAAAAACTTGAGTCATCCATTTCCCTTCTCAGTGAACTTCTTCCCTTTGAAACTATTAAAACAAGTATGATTATATTGCACAATATAAATCAACAGTGATTCCCTGTCCTGATTACAATATATTGAGCTTTATTCACAACATCATGAGTTTTCTTTTTAGGCATTTTCAAAAGTATAAATCTCCCTTTCAGGGTGCTCGGTAGCAAAATTAGCATTTGCTTTTTGTCCCTGTGCTCCCACTTTTTTCATGGTTGTCAGTCCAAGTATTTGGCCTTCAGAGCTGTCTGAGGGGAAGCATAAATCAGGCATATAAAAATCCAGTATATAAAAATGTCGTTTCTCTTACATGCAAGACAAAAGTTCCTTTTTGCAGGTGTAAAAGTGGAAGTGAATCTCTGTTTAAAAGTGTGGTCACTGCTTTTTCACTGTAGAAAACTTTGCAGCGTTATGTTGCTACAGTGAGAAAATTGTTTTTGGTCAGCTAAAGGCCAGTAAATCGTAACATGCTATTGCATCTCCCATAGAAGAAATCATGACCTCATGATGGAAATGTTCATGGCGCTATATTATTACTGCAACTTGTCCTCTAAGAGCAAGGGCAGAAGCTCGTAATGGATACAGTGCCAGCACAGTTACACATGAGAGTAGTCTGCTATCCACATGCCTCTGCACCTCTTCTCCTCCCACAGAAAGGTCAATGACAGAGAGGTGAGAGGATTTACGTACTTGGTGCCCTAGTAAGAAATGCTTTCAGGTAGGTTGGGCCTGGGCTGTAAACAGCCCCACTTATTTCAGATAAACATTATTAAGGTCATAAAATGTCTCAAGATTCATGCAGACTTCATGCCAGCTTGGCTGTGGCCCAGGTGCATCTGCTGTGAAAGCCCCCTGAGAATGGTTGGGGAGTTTGGGGCTATGTTGTCACAGCCTAAAAGGGGTTGCTTTGGGAGATTTTGTGTCTGGTTTTGGCAGTCCAGCATTCTATGGGATGAAAACACTGCAAAAAGAAAATGCAACAAGGCAGCCTTATGGCCTCCTGAGGCCCTCCGTGGCTGTGAGTAGCATCTCCAAGTCAATGGCTGCGGCATCCTGGTATTTGGGTTCATCTGAAAGTGCAGGTGTATTGTTTTGGAAGACAAGGCATACAGTGGCATTGCAAGGTGAGGTGAGGTTTTGCAGTGCTCCTGGCTTTGATGCTCCAGTGTACAAAGTTTGCCCAGTAATCCTCAGTAATTATTTGTTGTGCAGGTTTCCTTTTGAAAGCAGGGGCCTTTCCTTCTCAGGAAGGCAACAGCTTGTTCCTCTCCTTTTGCAAAATCACTGACTGCCACATTTAGCTATTGGTGGGGCTCGGTGCTTGCCCTCCTTTTCCTCATCCAGTGGCAGGTTAAGGGTGTGAGGGGAGGCTCAACAGTGCAGTCCAAGTTGGCCGCGCTTTTGGTGGGGACAGGGATGTCCCACCTGGACATCCATACTGGGATGTCAGCTGGGAGGAAGCTGGAGGAGTGAGGGATGCTGGAGCCAGGAGTGCCAGTGAGCTCCCACGCACCCATGGGGCTGTCGGCTCTGACATCCTGTAGCACCTTGAGGGCATCCTGTAGCACAGGGAGAGATGGGAGGCCTGCCCAGGCCCAGGGGAGGGCTGTGCTCCAGTGGTAGGAGAGTAATCAGGCAGTGGCAGCCTGGTGCTGCCTGACTGGTCTACAGTGGCATGATGATACTTTCCCTGTTCCAGGGGACATCTTCCCAAATGAGATTTTGTATGCTAATCCCTTCTGCCCTCATCAGCCAGGCCTGAGGCTGCCAGCTGCCGAGCTACCAAGTTCCCAGCAGGAGTAACCTCTGCTGCACTGATAGGAGGGGATAGAAGCCACAGTCCCCAGGCTCCTCTGGCTGTGGTGGGCTCTCCCCAGAGCCCCCAGCAGCCAGCCCCTCACTGGAGGCTGCTCCCTTCTCTGGAGGGTGATGCAGTCACTCAGTGAGGATGGTGCCTGGGGCCAGGTGAGCATGGACCACCAGTCCACAGATGAGGTCACCCTAGACCCCAGGGAGAAGGGAGTGGGTTCTCCATCCCACCACCCTGATCTTGGTGAATCTGTCCCCTTTGCTGTGCAGCTCAGCTTGTGAAGCAAAACTGGGCACACCGATGATGGACAAGTCTCGTATCCAAGGGATTACCACAGCCTGAAAAACAGATAGTTCTTTGCTCCAAAGCTCAGTGAGCAGAAGAGGGTCTGCTCTCCCCCATGGTGATCTCTGAAGTTACCTTTGCACTGCCCATGACCCCCAGGGGTGGTCACAAATACATCCCACTTCTCAGAGAACCTTCAGGGTTGCTCACCATGTCAGTAAAAGCCTCCTTTTGGCAGCTGGGAATGTCTAAAGTAGATCGTAGATTGTGTCATGGACATTAGTCCAACTTCTCTACAAAGAGGGTTACAGAGCAAATAATACACACCTCTCTTTTTGATATTCCTGAGCCATGGGGAATTCAACAGTAACAAAAGACTTAGGCTTATGAACTCCTCTGCTTTGCTGCAAAAGTTCTGAAATACAGTCAAGTTTTGGGCTCCTGGTATTTTGATTGGTTTTGCTGTCATATTTTGAGAGATAACTGTTAAAGTACACAGCACCAACCAAGCACCATCCCGCTAAACAGGAAAAAGCCCTCATTGCAGCAAAATGTTCTATGACTAACTGCATTAACAGGTTTGTCTCTCCTTCAGAAAGCTGTTTTAAGAAATTTAGGTTGGTTATGCAGACAAATCATGTCTCTTTAGTAAATCTATAATCAGATGAGGTAAATACCCAGAGACTAGCTTCCATAGATATAGGCATCAAGAGATGAAATGCAAAGATATGTATTATGTTATGAGGGCTCATTCCTTTCTCTAAGATCTAAAGAGGTATGCTTCATTGAATGTCAGTAAATTGTCTTTGATGTAGAGAAAACGCCACTAGTTTTGATAGATTTGATCTTTTGAAAAATAACTATAATAAAGTATTTTCTGTGGTGCTAGTGACCTTTAATGTCACATTACTGAGTCTCAAGTGGCCATATATGGCTGTGACGGAGCAAGGGTTCTATGTGACTCAGGGAGTCCCATAACACCGGAGCTCTCCAAAGGTATTAAGTGTTCGGCACAAAGTCAAGATGCTGTAGATTCTACACAGCGTGTTTCACATCCAAATTGCTTTTGCCATTTCACTTTTTGGTGATTGATTGATACCATTGCAGGTACCAGGAATATTTCCTGAGCCTATTGACTATGGAGGATGATGCTGCCTCTTTCAGTAGCTGCACATAACTTGGCATTCAACCCTTTCGGGAGCTGAGACAGACAATGCTAATACATGGAGCCAATGAGAATTACATTTGCCAGGGCTGGCCCTGGGAATGGGCGGCCAGCCAAGGTTTCACAGCCTTGATGATGTCCTCAGAGAGGAAGGTGAGGGGGTAGCCCCAGCTGCTTATTTTAGGTGACACATAGAAAGTTGCTTCCAGAAAAAAGCAGATAGACACAGCTGTTGATCAGAAATCTGTCCTGCTTGCACAGCAGTTTATGAAAGAGAAAAAAAAAAGACCGTGCTTAAAACACCTGTGAGAGGATTGACTGGTGCAGGAGCTGGCTGGAGGAGACCTGAAGTTCAGATGGGCCGAAAAGCTCTGACAGTCCTTTCTGCAAGAAGTGAGAAGGAGGTCGCAAAACATCCAAGCCCCTCAACACTGCTTCTTGGTGAAATCATGCAGAGAGAATTTCTTCCTTCTTCTCAGGCTTTTAATCAAGGTTCTATTCTCAGAGGGAATAGTACATTTCTTTCTGCATGTTCTATTTCAATTATAATCTCTTGTTCTCGATCCTTTGGCCAGTTCAGGGTCATCAAATACCATTCAGTACCAGGGATCTCTTTAGGAATGGAAAGAGTTGATACATCTTGAGGTTCTTGCCTCTTAGTGGAGGACACAACAGACGGCCAGCAACTGGGAAGGAGAGTGTGTTTCCGGGTTTATTTTAGGCATGATCTTCACCCTCCTTCCTATCTCATGTTAAAGAAAATGCTGGTTTTCATTCGTTGTATTTGTTTCAGTTGCTGATTGCTCTTAATGACTGCAAAGCCCCACCCTTTCTATTAACGGGTCAGTGCCCAAAACAGGCCCACTGTTAGTCAGATCTGCCGACTTTAAACAGGTGCTTTTTCTAACCCACAGTAAATACGAACTGACTTTTTAAAGTCAAGTTGTCCTTCTCAAAGCCTAGAAGCAGATCTTGCTTTTGCGGTTACCCTCAATAGCTCTGAATTTAGGTTATACTTATCCTGAGCAATTAGTATCTTGGGACATAGTCCCTGGCTAGTGCTGAAATTGCTGTTTCTGATGAATAGTCAAGTAAACTCCCACATGAGAAGGACAGCTGAATCGAAAGCTGCTGGAAAGCAGAGGAATGACTGTCTGCCATTGCACAATGCCACGTGAATGGGTTTTTTTCCATTTCAAACCCTTACCCTAAGGTTACACTTATAGCAGGGGAGGGCTCCCATGTATTCTGCCTGGTGTGGAATATACTTTCTGATAGTGTGGCAGGTGAGTGACCGCCCCACATCATCATGGCTGCAGGTTGTGGGTGAAATGTGTTCAGCAAAGTCCAGCAATATGAGAAGCTGTTGATCTTCACATCTACTCGCCACCAAGAGGAGGAGGGAGGTGCAACACTCAGGGAGTTGGAGAAGGACTCAGGGGATTCACTTTCCCTAGAAGAAACCTGCTGCCCCTGCTTGGAAACAGTCAAATCCTTTTTCCCCAAGGATGCTGCTTAGGAAAATGGGAAGAATCCTGGGGGAATGACTTCAGGAGATAAGTACACAGAGCATGCAAATATGTGTCATCAGGTGGCACATACTTCATCCCCAGCCAGAGCCAAAATCCATCACTACTCTCAAAGATAAGACACATTCGCATTTGTTCTTTTTACTATGCTGATGGAGGAGAGGCCACAGCCAGTGGTCCCAAAATATGACCTCCAGAACCTCTTTGTGATGGTATTGCTACCTGGACTCTGCCAAGGTGTGGTTGGAGGGACTGTGTGCCTGGGTGTGACCAGAAGCTCTTTAGATTACTTCTGCTTTCCTGCCAAAAGTAGCACAAAACTGCCCCTAAAGAAGGAAGACTAGCACTCTGTCCCTTCACAGCTGCCCCCAAATGAAGACAGAGACCTGTCTGCCCCCAGTACTTGGGCAGCTCATTGGGAGGGATCAGTCATTTTGTGGGAGATCAGGTGTCAACCCATGCAGACCCAAGCTGAGTTACAGGGTGTTTGACAGCCCAGGATATCACAAGCTACCCCCAGGATAAGGGGGGACACAGGCCTCTGCTCCTCTGCCGCAGTTTCCCCTTCATAGGCTACAAGCACCAGGGTATGGGACTGTAGGCAAGGTAGGGTGGGGACAGGCCGGAGAAGACACCAGTGGGCTGAGGGTGAGTACCAACATGCGTGAAAAAACTGATGTCCTGTGCTCCCAGGCCTGTCTGCTGAAACGTGGCATGGACAGAGCAGTCCAGCTGAGGAGCAGAATGTCACTGTCGGTGCACAGACGTGTAACACCCTTCATTAATATTTGGCAGCTGACATGTGCCTGCAGGGCAGAGGGGCAGGGGGAGCCAGGAGGCGGGCAGCAGCACGACAGCGTGTCACAGAGCAGCGGGCATGCAAGGGCTGTGCATGGGGATTACCGAGGGAGTGGGGCATTTTCCAGAATTCATATTCAGTGTGCTTAGCTTAATCCACTGTTTTGCTCCTTTCCCTTTCAAGCACCATATCCCACCAGATATGACGACTTTTCAAAGCCCTTTTTGGGGTGAGTTCTCTGTTTGTTTTGTGGGGGTTTTTTTCCAAAATACTGCAGAGGCAGTGTAACACAGCCCAGCCCTGCGTACGTGCTGCACCATTCTGGAAGATGGAAAACAAAAGCTAAAAGAGGATGGTTAACCTTTTCTAATTGTCACAGCACAGGACTAGTTGCCAGGAGGAACTTGAGTGCTAATCCTACTTTACTCACCATGTGACCTTTGGGTAAGTTACCTAATTAACTTGTCCTTCAGTCTGCCGAGCCTGTAAAGGGCAGGTGTTTCAGTGAAACACAGCATTGCTGAGCCAACATGTGGACTTAGGAAATAACCAGGGAATAAAATCTGCTGCACTTTTTTAAAAGGTGGTATTAACACAGAGAATTGAAACCTCTTGCTGTAAGTTTAAGCTTGCCCTTTAATCTTTTGATGGGGTACAGGATCGAACCCAGACTATTTGGCTGAATGGATGGGCATTCTGATTGGCATTTGGTGTTTGTGGAGGAGTGATATCGAGTGATCTGATCAAATTATAACTGAGTCAATTCTGTTCCTCTGGAATTCATTTCCTTCCACGGGAGGTACATGTATCCTGATTTTCCCTGACCACCCGGTTCTGCGCTGCTGCTGTTAGGAGTGATCTCCAAATATCACTGTGGCTGCCCTTCAGGAGGATTTGGGATTATCCCTCTTTTCCCTTGCATTTCAAAGAAGTTTTCACGTTAAATTACAAATGCTCAGTGAAAAAATGTATAGTTATCCCTTGATTCCAAGCTCTTTCCCATTCAGTTTCTCCCCCTTCCCGCATATGTGTTTTTTATTGACTCACTTTAGCTGTAGTTAAATTTCTTTTTTTGTTCCTGAAAGTATTCAGTATTAGGTACATAAACAGTTGGATTCTTCATGCTAATGTGGAATGAAAAGATACTAACAACCATCCCTAGAGATCATCCTCTCTCTGGTGAAAGATCTTTCACCCTGCATTGGAAAAAGCACTTTACAGTACTATTCACTCCCTCTTTAGCATTTGATGTCAAAGAAAATGCCATTGCATCTCTGCAATGGATTACAGACACATCATTTATTATTATCTAGCGCTCAGGAGGCAAGCCTGCCTACTGGGGCAGGTATGGCTTGTTTTCCAGGTTTGATCTCTCATTTAAAGAGGGAGTTTTCAGGGACATGTATTTGCAAAGAGCCAGCCTACACTCTTCCCTTTCAAGAACTTTGGTCTTCACAGTCTTTTGCTACAATGGTCCAATACAGTATTTATTTAAAACTTCCCTTTTTATAAGATGCTGTGGACTGGACAGCTGAAATGCAGCCTTGGTTTGGATGAATGGATTCTATAACCAGGTTACCAGAATCAGGTTTTGATCCCTTCTTATTCAAAAGTGCCTGCAACCATGAATGGTCTAATTGAAACCGGAGGCGCTTGCTGCAGACTAAGGAACAATTCAATGGGATTAAGGCAATGTCGCATCTGGGCTGTTGTGATTAAATTTTGCAAATATTAACTGAAAAAAATCTTGGCTGAAATCCTAGCCAATATGTATTTGAGCAGTTCCCCAGAAAAGAGTGGAGCTGAGCCTTGCCTGAGGTGTAGCAGTGTTGCTGTTTTAACATGTCCTTCCATTGTCTTCACTTGACAGGATCTAAGGATTTTGGCTCAAAAAGGGCAAGCTCTTTGAGGGATGCTAAGGTTAGAGTTTGAAAAGAGCAATTTACAGGGGAAAAAAGTTTGCAACATGACAATGAAACCAGACAGAAACCCTGCTGCCTTGAAAAATAACTCTGGGAGTAAGAATCTTTCCCACAAATCCAACAAACTCCTTGGGGCATGTCCACAGCATGCAATGAAACGTACTGCAAGGATCCCAGTGCTGGCCACTGAGCTAAAGGCAGGACCAGCAGAAGAACAACTGTGTCAGTGTCTTGTCTGCTCAGAGGGCAATATGCCATCATTTCAGGGAGGAGCTCACCTTCCTTCAGGTGTTGTCCTGTACTCAACTTACAGATGAGTCTGGGGTTCGCTCTGGAATTTTGGCAAAGACAGTATAGGCACACTAGCATATTCCTTCATCCAGAAAGTAAGCTTTGGGACATTAAAAGGAAGAATTTCCTTTTCTGGCACAACAGGACAATATCCCTTGTCCCTAAATACATTGCTAACAGACTGATTTGTTCTTCGCGTGCTCTTCAGGGGAACTCATCATAAATCTTCAGTCCTGAAACTGAAGCAAAAATAAATTTAACTGTGTACTTATCACGAAGAGTATGAGGCAGTGAGTTCACTATGGCATTTCTAGTGGTGGGATTTTTTTTTGTGTTGGGTTATTTTTTTCTTTCCTTTCTACAACTTCCCATTAGCTTCCAGCATGAATCTGAGATGCTGAGATCCATCTATGAATCTGCTGCTTCTCTGTGAGACTGCCAGTCTGACTCAGAGCCATGTTTTGCAGAGCTGCCACAACTAGAGTCATTAGGTCATTCACAGTCAGGATCTCCCTAATTTGAAACTACTTCCTTCTGTCCTTTGGCCTAAAGTAACTTGTTGAATCAATCTACATCTACTTGTGAGCACCAAGCTTCATGAATAATGTTGACCAACTGGAAAGAGTCCAGCAGGCAGGAATAAGAGTGATCAGGGAGCTAGAAAACATGAGCTATGAGGAAAGACTGATAGTTGGGTTTGTTTAGTCTGGGGAATTGAAGACGGGTAGATGTGCTGACATCCTTCAAGTATGTGAAAGACTACTGCAAGGAGGAAGGATAAGCTGTTCTTCATGTCTGCTGGGGACAGAAAAGGAAGTAACAGGCTTAAGGTGAAACAAGAGGAATTTAGGTGAGACATTAAAAGTCATTTTCCAGTTGTGAGACTTGTGCACCACTGGGATGGTTTGCTCTCTGCAAGTGCTCTTTTGGGAAGGCTTTAGCAGCAGCTGAGATAACTATACCATCACCTTCAGCATAGATTACCCTATCTGGAGGCTGGTGGAAGGGCAAGATAACCTTTTACAGTTTCTTCTGGCTTGGTTTTGTGTGATTTCTGCTATGGATGCAAAAAGTCACAAGGATGATTCTTAGTTCTCTGGTAGGTGTTTTATGTCCAGGCCACCATCTGGTTTTACAGACTGTTGTCTGATGGGAGAAGAGATTAGTCGTCCATCCTAAAATTGTCCATAGGAGTATCTCCAAAACACCACAGGGGCTCCTCTTCAAGGGAGTTACAGATGCAAACAACCATGAAGGCCAGGTCTCAGCTAATGTAAAAATAAGTAAGTCTCCCTGCTGGACCAGCTGCCCTTGGCAATGTTCTAAACCATTTCTCCTGTGGTGACCGGTGTGGTGGCCTTGCAGTGAGGTACACCTTGGTGCCTGAGCAAACTGAATCAGACAGACACGCTAGCAGCCAAGAGTTGCTGAGTTTCTTTATGTAACTCAATAAAAGGAATAAAAACAAAAGCAAAACCTGACACACACAACAAGCAGCACACAACAATCCCTCCTTCTCTGGTTTCACAGGGAAGCAAGTTCCAACACTGTAAAGTCAAAGATTAAATTAAAAAAAAAATGCCAAGAGCACCCTGCCATGAATATATTAGACCTGGGTAAAACAGCATCTAGCACACCCTCACAGATTTAAACACCATGAGGTGACCAGGGGTTTGGGACCCAACAAAGAATTTGCCTTTTCAACAGGTTCATTGGTCCTGCATTTTTAGCCCTTCCTTTTCTGTAATCCTGTCCATTTTTAAGGAGGGAACATTATGCAGCCAGAGTTTGTGCAGAGGAGTGCCCGGTGGTGGGCCAGCAGAGGAGGAGGAGGAGGTTTGGATGGCAGTGATGGCTCAGGGCTCCCTAGGCTGTGGCTGCCCATGAGGCTACTCCTGAAGAAGCTGGAGCTCATCTTTGCTGCTATGATCCAGGGACTGCTGGGCAGAAATCTTCCATGCAGCTAAGTCAGCACGATTATCATTGGCTCATTTAGAAGTAAAAAGCATCTCAGACATGCCCATGGAGACATGCTCTCCCCTGTTTGTGGATTCAGTTCCTTTCTGTTGCACTTCTGTGTCCTTTTGTCCTCTTTTGTGACTCTTCTGGAATTTAGGTTTGAGACGTACACACCAGCCAAGGGCCAGCGAGCTCCTTCGACCTTCCACTTCATCTGCAACAGACCCATTTCTAAGTAGGAATAATAATAGATGCTGATGAGGTGCAAGATTTGACATTCATCTGAGAGTGCAAAGGCATGCAGTTTCTAATTTCTCCAAAAATGAGAAGTGGATGGATATTTTTCTCTTTTGTCTGTGCAGTTTTGAAGGTCAGCAATTCAGTTAAATTTCCAAAGGTTTCAAAAGTGCTTATTTTTCCATGGATTTTGTTAGTTGCTCAGCAAAAGATGATTTTTAAATTCATCTTTCTCTCCTTGAATAAAAGAGGAATATTAAATTCTTAACTTCAATTTAAACATTTTGTTTCAAGTAAAAATGTCTTTTTCATTGTTACCTTTGAAAAACAGATCATGCTGATCAAGGGAAATGGCAATTGAAAAATCTAGAATATATGCTGGAGACAAAGACTAGGGGGCAAATGGGAATACTTTCAAAAATACTTGCAGAGGAATATCCATGTCTTTCTCTAACTCTTTTTCAATGGTTAGCAAGCTTAATATAAATTATGAACAACCTTGGTTCTATCATTGGATGTAAAAGGTAACTTTTCTCCAAGGAGAAAGTTTCCATTGCAGATGGAGGGGGGGTTTGGTTTATACAGTGAACTTCTTGAAAATTAGGAAATAATTTTCATATTTTGTGAATCAGTTCTTTTATCCCCCATCTTTGCTCACCTGAAAACATACATGTTTGGTAGAATAACACTCCCAAGATGGCAACTCTTGGAGAATTTTTTCTACTTCTGTTCCTCTCCTCAGGCACCTGGAAGGCTTTCTGTGCTTGGAGGACCTGTGCCCAGGGCTTTCAGTAGCCATGGGATGTGCATGTGGCTTTTGAATATAGTTGCTGGCCTGGACTGAGGGAGGAGAAAGTTGTCCTTCTGACTAGTCTAGCAATGGTACCGAGTCAGGGCTGGGATAACAATGCCATCCGATGCTTTAGAAATACTTGGCAGGACAGAGAGGTGTGTGTCCTGGACAGCGGGATTGCAACCTTCATGTGCTGTCCCATTAAATAAGTAAAATAATTTTGCTGGTCACATTCAGTGTTAAGGGGTTTTTTGCTATTTTTTCTCCGAAGGTGTCTTTGACAGGGTGCCAAATCATTCAGTTATTTTTATATTTGGGAGTATTTGTCCCCGTGAGACCCAGACACCTACTCCCTGTGCATTCGCTCACAAACAACGGATGTGACTACAAGTCACACTCTGTGTGCCCAGGTTGTCTCTGGGAGCATGGATCCCAGATGGCCAGGAGCCATACACACAGAACAAGGCCAGGGCTGGAGCAGGGTGCATCTGGTGCAGCTGGGGTGCAGGCTCTGTATGAACACCTGGTTGCTCTTCTGATTGTTGCCTGGGGCAAAGGTTACCGAGTTCAGCTTTTCCCTCTCCTCTGTGTATGCAGGATGTAATAATGCTTTAAAGTGCTGCTGAATGAAAGGTGTTTTATGTATAGAGGGTATTAAGTCTTTGTACAGCACTGTGACTTGTGTATTTACTTTGGGTCCTGAGCACCCAGACCAAGTTACTGGAGCAAGTAATCTCCCAGTGCATGTTGTCGCACGCACCACAAACTGCTGCAGTTGCCTCGTGAATCCAGCTCAGGGTTTTAGCCTCATGGCACTGCTTCAGATGCCAGTCGGAGGGACCTCCTCTTCTCTTATGCAATGGTGTTTGGGTAAGGCTCTTTGTCTGGAAAAAATCCTGCAGGGGAATCCCAGGCCAGATCTTTCCTCGACTGCCACTCCTGCCAGCTGCACACCTAGTACTGCGGATCTTGCTAAGACTAAACAAGAACTTTAAGGTTGCTGAGGAATTCTGCCTGAATGAATGCAGCTAAATCTACATGCCTCAGCAGGAAGAACTCTTAGCCCAGTACAACTGGTGGATTGTAACACTTAATGCACTATGGAATAAGCTGGGGGCCTGGTAGAAGAAAAAAGTATCCTGGCTGCTCTCATTTCCCACTGGGACCAGTCAAACTGGAATTCTCCTCTGTGAACCCCTTGACTTCAGATAAATGGCAGGGCTGCAGTCCTCCAGGAAACCAAATTTTCCTGTGTTTCTGACAGAGGTCAAGACAAAATGAGGCCAGCCCAGTCAGTAATATCAAAGGCACCCCAAATGGAAGGTAACATGATTAAACTGATTAAATGAGTCATGCCTACATAATCCTGTGCTGCAGAGGTAGGCAGAAATCCCACCCCTACCACTCTGTGTTGCAGATAGCAGCATCTGTTAAAAGGCTTCTTACTGTAGGTACCAAGATGCTGGTATCTGTGTAATTTCCTGGAGAAAAGGTGTCATTTTTGCTTCACTGAAGCATGACAAAGCAAGAACGGTCAGTGTTTGGCCTGCGCTCAAGTGTCAGGGTGTCTTATAACTGTGACACACAATGTCTGTATTTTTGTGAAACTCCTGAAGTAGAGGAAGTATGAGGAGACCAGAAGGATTAGGCCAGTAGGCATACCCTTTATTTGTGAATATTTCCACAGACAAGACTTAAGTCATTAAAGTAGCTGCAGCTCGTTTTGGAGCAATAGGATAAGTGCACTGTTAAGAAAGATAAACTGCCTTAAAGTGGGTTTGACAGTGCTGCTGTAGGATCTGTGGACAAATTTATGAGGCTGCAAGAACTTGATGTATCATGACATCTTCAGTCTATTCAGGTAGAAATGGAGACTGATCTCACCTAAAATCAAGTATTTCAAGGGCCACCAAAGTAGATTCAGTGGTTTTACAAACAGGACACCAACTGGGATTGTTTGGTCTCTGGTTTTGTGGTATGCGTGTGTGACATGGAACAAGCCCCATCACTCTCATGTGCTCTCTTTTCCCTATTTATCTTTTCACTTCCTTGCTTACGCTCACCAAATATTCAGGCCATGCACAGGCCATTACTAAGTGTTATTACAAGGGTTCATGTGCCCTCTGATGCCTCTAAGTATGAAGTTACCAGTTTAGTTTCCAAATATTGTTAAATCTTTATAATACAAAGAGCTGTTTCTTTCCACTGTCTCTTATTAGGCAGTAACAGTAATGGAAAGCTTTTGTGTTCTCCTCCTGTGAAGACAAATGGGCAACCAATTCCCACACAGTCACCTTTTCATCTGACAGAGGGACAGGCACACCTCCCCAGGGCTGGTCCAGGCATTTCAATTCCCTAAAGCTATGATGATGAACATGAAGGCTGTGTTCATCATCAGCTTTTATGTCACTTTTCCAAATCTGACGTAATCAGAGAAGACTACCTCTTTGGGAGAAAGAGGGGTTTAAAGAGGAAACCAGTAGCTCAGCTAACAGACCATTTACTAATATTTGCTGGCTATTTCAAGGAATATGAGCAAGGAAAGCTGAGTTGACATCTTGAAGGGCTTCTCTCAGGCCAGGCCTTTGCTCCAGAGAGGAAAATGGAGACCCAGGAGATCCATCTCTCTCTGCCTAGCCAGTGCATGCGCGTGCCATCAGAAAAACAAGCCTAGGTGAGGTCCCTTAGGTAAAAATAGCCATCCCAGAACATCTCTGAGGATTCCAACAAGCTATCTCAGGTATGCCTACCCATGCTGCACTTGCTTTTCCCAGCTGCAGCCTGCATAGCTGGAGAGCTAACACAGATGGAGAATCCAGCTCCCTTGCTCCCAAGTGTCCAAGGAATGACCTAGCCATCTGCAGGAATCATTACCATCCTCCATGAGAGGGGACAAGGTCAAACCAATTGAATGTTGTCTAAAGAGGATCTTGGGGAGGGAATGTTTTCATTACAACAGTTCATCTTTCTTTTCACAGTTCATCAAAAGCAGGCCTTCTGCATATACATGCAAGACAAATAGGACCGAGGGGTGATGACGGATACTGTAGGCCCGGGTGATTGGGATGACCCTCCACTCACACAGTTGATCAAAGGCAAGTAAAACAATAAGCCAGCCATCAGGAAAGATGTAATATTAAACTCCACAAACACCTCATTTAATTAAGTCTTTATGATCAAAATCTCCATACCAGATCTTTTAAGTTAAACACTCTTAGACTCTGCCCTAGGATAGCAGGAAAGGACTTCCGGAGGGAAAATGTCTGTAAAAAAATTATTCCTGAAATAGTGTCTCTGTTCTCTAGCCTCCCAAATGATTTGCCCTCTTGGAGCATACACTTCTGTCTGGTTTGCCCTGGCAGCACTCAGAAAGGTGAGGTGCCTCATGCTCAGCACTTGTCCCTGCTTATTCTGCTGCAGACAAAAAGCAGGAAACAACAAAGCTGCCTTTCATGATGTCATATTTTTGTTGTGTTGATGACCAGGGTGTGATAAACCCTACATCTGTGAACCTGCTGCCGGCCTTACAAGTCTGAGCCAAAGCTGACTGAAAAATGTCAGGACTGGGCAGGTGCAGCAGCAATGCAGTAGGGCAAGAGAGATTGAAAGGTATCAGCATACACCAGGAATACATCAATGCGCAGGATGACTGCACTGTTCAGCCTGGTCCCCAGAGTGTAAACATTTCTGAGCCAGTCTCTAGTCAAGAACAAGATGGGATATTGTCCTAGAGTGACTTTATGATGCCTGTATCCCCAATCGTCTGTTCTGTATANGTGGGGCTCAAACCCACGACTTTGGGATTAAGAGTTTTATGTTTTATTGATTGAGTTAGTTGGGCTATTGATTTTGTGCTGGTTGGCCGCGCTTTTGATTTGGTGTCTCTTGGTCTGTCCTCTGATTCTGTGTCAGTTGCTTCAGCTTCTAATTTTGTGTCAGTTGCTTCAGCTTCTGATTTTATGTCAGTTGCTTTAGCTTCTGATTTTGTGTCGGTTGCTTCAGCTTCTGGTTGTGTGTCAGGAGGAACCAAGGGTCCCTTACCTGGATCATCATTTACTGGTCGATCGTTTTTTGTGTGTGCTTCTTTCTTTTTTGCAGCAGCAGCATCTGCCAGGCCTTTTAGGCAGAAAGGCAGACATCCTGGAGATGGAGCTGGAACTTATAGCAAGGAATACCTAAACTGTCAGAGCAGATCCAAGGGAGGGGCACAAAATTGATCAAGGTGTTCAAGCAAATGTCCTAGAAAGATGAGAGAGTTGGGGTTATTCAGCCTGCAGAAGAAAAGGTTCCAGGAAGACCTTAATATTGGCTTTCATTATTTAGAGGCAGCTTGTAAGACTTTTTACCAGGACCTGTAGTGAGAGCAAAAAGGGTGACAGTTTTAAAATGAGAGATGGTAGATTCACAGTATCACAGAATCATCAAGGTTGTAAGAGACCTTCCAGATCATGTAGTCCAACCATCAGTCCAGCACCACCATTATCACCTCTAAACCATACCCCCAAGTACCACATCCAGACACCTCTTGAACACTTCCTCTACACCACCTCTCTGAGCAACTTATTCCAATGCCCAACTGCTCTTTCAGTGAAAAAATGTTTTCTAATATTTAATCTGAACCACCCCAGCACAACTTAAGGCCATTTCTTCTTGTCCTTCCACCTGAGATGTGGCAGAAGAGACCAACCCTCACCTCACTGCAACCTCTCAGGTAGTTGTAGAGAGTGAAAAAGTCCACCCCAGCCTCCTCTTTTCTTTATGATGAGGATGGTGAGACACTGAAAGCAATTGCCCAGAGAAGCTGTGGATGTCACATCATGGGAAGTTCTCATGGTCAAGCTGAACAGGGCTTTCAGCAACCTGATCTAGTGCAAAGTGTCCTTGTCCATGGCAAAGTGGTTGGATTAGATGATCTTTAAGGTCCTTTCCAATCCAAATCATTCCATGATTATTTGATCTCCAGGTGTCTCAGATCCTCCAAGCACCCATCTTCGTATGAAATACACTCTGCTTTGGAAGCTTCTCTCTCCACTAATCAAAGGAATCTGCAAAACTAGATCAAATTAGCTGGATAAATGAGCAGAGATGAGCCCCATCCTCTACCTTTGCAGTAATTATTGTAAAGACATCAGACACAGTAATGATGACAAATGGGCATTCTTTAAATTCCTACATAAAAAATGTATTTTTTTATTTACTCTGTTTTCATCATTGGCTTAAGGAATTGTACCACACCTGAAAGGAATTACTCAGCCCTGCATCATGTGGTCCCACCTCACCACCCATGCTCCTTGGTTATCAAGTCATTTCGCAGTCAGATCAGGGATTTGGATGAGGAAACCCTTCACTTTCTTTGCTGTTTTCTGCTGGGTGGAGCATTTATCTGGCTCAGCCTGATGTGCTCCATTTCCTAGATACATCAGCCCTACCTGGCCAAAAGAAGGTATTGGAAATTATGGACAGGGCAAAACAATTCTACACATTTTGGCAAAATCCAGACTTGCATGGGCTCAGGGTGGCCATGAAACCACACCTAACTCACTTGTGGTCTTGTAACCCAGTGGTGAGAGATTCTCCATCTTGTTACTGATTTCCAGACTCATCTGAGCACTGCTATTCCTTTCCATTTCTTTATAGAAAGACGAGAAAATTAAGCAGTAAAGCTTGCCATACATGAGTTCATTGAACACCTGAAATGAAACCTGTCAAGGTGTTGTGTGGCATTAGGCAGCCAACTTCTGCACTTGTAGTAAGCACAGTTGCATTTGCCAGTGCAGGGAAGAAGGCTGCATGGGAAGGAGCAAGTGTTCCTACCCTGGAATTTGTGAGACAAGGGAGAACCAGGATTCCTGGAGTAGCAGTTAGTGTAAAGAAGACTTTTTGGGCAGGCTGAGGAGAGGAGAGGAGAGGAGAGGAGNGAGAGGAGAGGAGAGGAGAGGGTTGAGTTCCAAATTCATCACAGTATATTTGGTAAAGGTAACAGTAGTCTAAAGACTTGAGTCACTAAAATTAAACCACCTTTATCTGCTCTACACCACTGTCCATTTATTTACACCTCTATCCCCTTCAATAAACCACCAGGTGATATAACTGCTTTGACAGGTTTGTATAGTTGGGTTAGTCCTAAAACTGGTTTCTTTAGACACAGTGAAGCATTATTTTTGTCTGATTGTTTGTTTGCTTTCCACCTTCCCCTAACTGCTATATAGGGCAGAGATATGTTTCCTTGGGCAGTACACATGGACCCTTGCTACCAGATCAGCTGTAACAGGAGGTTTTGTTGTGTGTGCATTACCTTGGCATAGCCACAAAAGGCAGAATTGTTTGTAGCTGGAATGGGACTCATCTGGCAGAGTAAAACTTGAGGTTGCAACTACACCTGGTGATCCATGAACTAAACTCTTGATGTGTCAGTGGAAGAGTTTTCTTTCATGACAATTTGACAAGGAGCCATTGCTATGTAGTTGAAGCTGGATTTCGTGACTACCCTAGGTGTGTTTCCTGCCTTCTCACTGACCAACCTAATGCCAGCCCAGAGCAAAGGGATGTGGGGAGGAGGAGCTGAAATTAAAAGAAAAGAGCCCCCTCAACCTTATCATTAAGTCTTCCTCTGGGGCTTGGTTTCAAGAAGATTCTCTGAGAGTTGCGTAAGTAAGATCAGAGAAACTCTGGACTGTGCATGCAAAAGTAACCCAATGAAAGCCTAAAGGCAGACAGCAGCATGGAGGACACAAATTATCCTTCAACAGCCTCTGTAGTGGTGAAACCTTTCCAGTGAATAACTCACTGCTAGGGAAATGGGATGTTCAATAGGACCAGGTAACAGTGAACTGGGGTCTCTCCCTTGTCAAGCAGCCACAGAGCTAAAGGATATCCAAGCTGGCTTTTCTGTTGTACCCCTTGTTACAGCAGTTCAAGTTTTGCTGATACAGCAAGGACCTACTTTTCTGGCTTAGTGGTCACAATATGCTGGGATGGGAAGAGGAGTCACCTGACATATTAGGATCTGATCCAGGGAGGAGCTTATTAATTTTGCAAAATTGAGCCCCATCAGCAGAAGTCCTAGAGAGCCACTCACCACTGGCTCAGTGCTTGGGGGTGCAAGCTCAGATCTGGGAAGTGGCCAAGATGTCAGCTTAAGATGGCACTCACTCATCACCATACTGTACTTCCAGTTGACTTAAAGATTTCCAGTGACCGGAGTAAATTTTAATACTGTTTCAGCAACAAAGCAAAGAAGCAAAAGAAGAGATTTGTTTTTATCCAAACCAAAACGCTTGGGGATAGTTTTTTTTTCTTTTCATTTGGCTGACGAACAAGTAACTTCTGCATTATTAAAGGAAATGAACTAAGTCTTCTGTGGTAATAAGTCAATCCACTCTCCCTTTTGGTTTCAGGGGTTCAGGAAGGTCAGCAAAGACTCTGACCTAGTAGTTCACAGAAACCGAAAGGTCATGTTCTCCAGAACAACTGCTGAATACTCTGCCTCAGGATTGACTTTGTTTTATCCAAGGAGTTTGTTTGGGCTGTCTCCCACATTCTGAAAAGTACCACTCATAGATGCCAGGTATCTGCCACCAGGTTTTTGCACAAAAAATTTTGGATGAGTCATGATTCTGGTAAAGGGAGTGATGTCTCCTCTCCATGAACAGGGATAAATGAGGACACTGGCTACAAGGAGTTTGTCCAGCTACTTGCCTTCTCCTAGTGCTGAGGTATAGCCTCCAACCAGTTCATATATTTCTATTTGTTCACTCCTGTCATCCATCTTGTCTCATGACAGATGGTATGAAAAGACCTAAACTCTGCCAGCTCCTCAACAAAAACATTAATATAATTCACCTTCCAGAGCTCTGCTCCAGCTGGTCCACACTGTATCTTTTGTTAGATACCTGTATGAATAATAATATCTGCAGTTAATCTAGCTAAGATTGCAACAGAAAAAGAAGTTAACCCTCCTGCTTCAGGGCACAAACCAATTCAGATTCTGGCAGGTTTGCCAGGCCTGAGGGTAGGAGTTCATACAACCTTTTCCACAGGAGCCAGCACCACCTGCATCCCTTCCCTCTGCTCCTCCTTCCTGGCCTGCTTTCTTGACCTCTTGCACTACCTTTCAGGATTTTTACTTGTTGCCAGCTTTTGTCCCTGCCTGGAGAGGCAGACTGTTCACACTCTTGCATGCACTTTTTCCACCTACTGCTGGTTCCAGCTCTCCCCTGTCCATCCTGGGTTTTGTCAGTCATCTCTTGCTACAACTTGAAGTGAAAATTTCTGGTTTTTCTTCCCCGTCACTGGTCTTATTTTCTCCTCAAGCCTTAGCCATCCCCACTTTCATTGATGCCTTTTCCTACTCCCTTTCTCCCCCTCTCCAAGCACAGAGTTTAGAGACCAGGCAAAGCATAGGCATGGGGCTGGACCTGATGGAGCTGAGTACACACACACCTGCAGAGGCATTTCCACCTGGATGCATATGCCGCCTTCAGGAAGGAGGTGGGGGTCTCCTTACCCACCTTGGACTTCTTTTCCTGCATCCTGAGAGGGACAAGAATGGCACTGGGGGTTTCCCCAACTCCCTGCTCCCACCAATAAGAGCCCATTGGCCCTTTGTGCCTGCCTGCAGTTCTATGCTGAGGTGTGGCCCATGGCACTGACACCCATTTCCTCATTATCAGCTGCCTCCTTCCTGCCTACTGAGGCTGGATTATGAAAAGTGTCCCCATTTGCTTCAAAACACTAAGTTACAGAGGGATGAAGATTTTTGTAGCATGCTCATCTCTGTTTTTCATTGACACATCTCAAGATGAGCAGGGAAAATATTCTTTAATCCCTCCTTCATATCAATCATACACAGCCCTGCTTTGCCTACAGGGTGCTGGATAAAGATGTGAGCTACTGTCTACTGTGCTGGTCAGAAAAGTATCATTTTTTACATAATCCCTGAATTGGTGCCTTTTATTTATATTTGGACTGCAATTTTCCTGGAGCTGGGACCATCCTTCCACTCTGTTTTTATAGCATCAACACAAGGATCTTACTGGGTTAGTAGAGTCTGTAGTCACTGCTCAGGTACAATGCTGGCTTCACTGGCTGGTTAAATTAGAGTATATGAGTAAGGCAGGGCTGGAAGGGGAGTGATAGAACAGCCCATCACCCAGTCCTCCAAGCTGGGACACTTTTTCTGTCCCTTTTTCTTATTGCTGTAGAAAACATAATGTTACCTGCTGCGAGAGTTTTGTCGGAGGAAGTTTACTCAGCCGGATTCTGCTGGTAAATGTGCCGTGCAGAAGGACTAAAGGCAGATGCCCTCTCAGGACTTGCTGTTCCCATTTCGAGGTAGGAAACGCAATGACAAATACCAAGCAAAGGAAATAGACTTACTCAGTGTATCTCAATGCAGACAACAGACTTCAAGCCACAGAGTATGGTGCCTCCCACCACATAGTCCCCTAACCTGCTCTCACCTTGCCCTCTCCCATTTTTGCTTCCCTCAGATCTTTCCGTTATCATAAGCAGGAAAATGTAGCAAAGCAGAAGATGGACTCCTTCCAAATCTTGTCCCTCTTTGCTTACATTCTGTGTTTTTATTTCTCCTCTCTCCCACTGAGATTATTTAACCAGAAAATAGATAGAAAATGTATGGAAGTCTATTATTAACCATGGTTCACCTTGCACATAGTTGTAGGCCTAGGAGAATGTGATCACATACCCTAGAACTGAGGAGTTTATAATGGTCTGATCCAAACCCCTGTAATGTAAATGGCATCCTTTTCATTGGCTTCAAGGGGCTTTGGGTAATGCTGTAAATAGTGCAGCACGATACTGTACATGGATATGACAACTATTTATAGGCGTTGTGATAGATAAGATGTACACTCAACATCTAAATCTAGCCACTGTGTCATCTGAGGAGAGACAAATCAGGACTGATGCTTAGCAAAATGAGAGGTATCAGTGATGATGAGGGACCACTGACTGATGTGTCACCTGCTTCCCCAAAGCAGAAACACCTGAGATCCTTCACCATCTACTGCAAGTGCCCTTTATAAATGACAGTTTTGTTCTAAAGGAGAGTTTTGTCAAATACAGCTAAGTAATAGCCTTCAGATTTATGACATTTTTCTGCAGCAAATGCTCCTAGAGCATCTCACGGTTCTCCAAGCCCTCTGAGAGATCTGTAGTCTTTTATCTTCCTTTGACTGGGTCTCCCTAACTGTGGCCAATGACCCCACAATCATTGAAAACCCATGCTTGGTGATGGTGCAAGTTAATGTTGATGACCTTGGTACCCACGATTACGTGTGCAATACAGACTTGATTGCTATCATCAGTACCCAAGGTTACCAGCCCTGACAACATCAGAGTTGAATTACCTGCATGGAACAACCTATTCATATTCATACCTGTGAGCAAGCTCTTCACTGGCATTCATAAACACACTTCTCCCTCTGAGCAGAACACAGTGTGCAGATGCTATCATGCAAATAATTTTTTTTCAGATAAAGATGTCCTGGCTTCTGATGCTGGAGAGGTGTGTCATTTCACATTATAGAGGGATCACCAGCAGATACTTTACAAATCTTCACATCAAAGTGCAGGTGAGAGCAGGTTGCCCATACTCTTGTAATTATGGTGGTGCCCTATTGTTTTTGGCACTGCCTCTCTCTGCACAGAGAGAAATAGACAATCACTGATTCCAAGAGTTAAAAGCTGGGGGAAAAAAGAAAGAAAGAAAGAAAAAAACCCCAATAACAAAATTCAGGCTTGAATTGGTTGAAATGCTAAGGGTTTTTTTGCACAAAAATTTCAGAAGTGATACAGATAGTGCTCATGAATGGGTGAAGAGACCGTCAGTAAAGTCATCAATGCATCATTAATCTTCAGTCTTGTTTCTCTGTCATGAAGAAGGAGAGAATAGGGGAACATGAGCAAAAAAAGAGGAGGGGTTCTACAACTCTTTATAGCTGATATTGGTTTTACTGCCTCAAAAATGCCACTGACAGACATTCACTTTGGGTATGATCCAAACAGATTTTAAAGGCCTCTTTCCACATACACAAAAAAAACTCTAGAGCCATATTTAGCTAGACCCCATGCAGTAGCAAGAAGAGAAGTCAATCTGGATTGTTTGAGGCTCAGCACTGACCCCAAGATATAGAAATGACATGGATATTAGGCTAGGTTTGAGGAAACACACATGCAGTTCTCAGCCTCTGGCACAGAAACAAGAAATATTCGTGGAGTGTAGAGGAGCTTCTCCTTTCTTTGAATTGCTAGATGGAATTTGTGAGGCTTGCACAGTGCTTGAATGGATCTTCCATCATACCTACATGGTTGGCAGACCAGCAGTGCTGGTTATGTTTGAGTCCCAGGCGGCAAGTTCCAGGCATCAATACCCAGGGGTTTGTGTCAGTGTGGTTCCTCTGTCATGCTGAGTTCTACAATCCCATTTCTGCTAAGGATCTCTTTCATTTCAGGGATCTGCTCACATCCATTAATGTTCATGGAAATACAGGGGGCCATACTTATTGTTAATCCAAAGTAAAACTCACATGCAAGTCCTCTCTGCTGAACATAAACTTCTGGTCCCTGGACAACACAGAGAGCTATGATGGACACTGTAGGAAAGAGGGATGTACAGAAATCAGCTGTCTCACACTGGCAGCAGCACTGACACACATGAATTTGGGGTTCTTATGTGCTAAAGAATGCAGTAAGTCACTGCTGTCTGCATACACACTGTTGCAGAGTGGTAGGATAAATCTATTTCTTCATTTTATTCTTGATCCGTTGAGGCTTCTACTCATTCTGTGCTTGTATTTTTCTTTTGACTGAGTTATATAAACTTCCTCTAATGCAAGAATAAGTATCTTTTGTGCTGTAACCCTAAGATCCTCTGCAAAGGGACTCCGCATGGACTGCAAATGATCTCAGATATTGTGACCCTGTAGTGAACACTCACCTACAGTTGTCTGAAGAGATCTCAGACTTTGAGAACAGTCACATGAATTGCCACCTCATCTGTTTCTCCAAGTTTAGTTTGGAAAAATCTATACTAAATATTTTACTTAAAAGGTTTTTAAGTTTGTTGGTTTTTAGTGGGGTTTTGGCTTGTTTTGTTTTGGTTTGGTTTTTTGGTGGGGGTTTTTTTGAGATACCTGAAGAAAAACTACTTTGGTTGCAAAGAAAAGTTTTCCAGTGTTGGGTTGCAATTTTCTGTTGCAAAATGTAATAACAAAAAATGTAATTGCATTTGTCTTTCAACAACTGAAAATGAAAAAAAAATATTTTTACTTGACATAATCCCCCAAAGTCTAACATGGATTTCTTCTGGAAATGTTCGTTCTGTCCACAAAAATGTGCCAGTTTTGGTATCTTCTATTGTTGATGTCATTCAAATAAAATCCTGGACTGGCTTTACTTACTTTTTTTTATGATCCTTCCTCTGTCTGAATTTTTTCTTTTCTAAATGCGTGCACCTAGTTAAGTTCCAAATTCCTTTGGAGTGACAGACCAGGTCACAGGAGGAAGTGTGTTCTTCCCCACAGCCAGGACAGTGAAAATGTTCATTACAAAGGGCAGTGTTTTCTTGATGAGTTCTCATATGTCTTCTTCACCGTGAGACCAAGATCATTACTCTATTTGGGTAGCTTGTTACAAAAATATCATATGCCTCCAGTGGCTCTGGATTAGGTACTGATTTAACACCAAGCTGGAAAATGACAGCATATGATGTATACCTCCCAGACACATAATATTGATGACATGGATTTGTGGTTGGTTACACTTATTTTACTGGTTAATTTTCTTTTGGCCAATTAGACACTGTCCACTAAACTGAGCACATTTGAAATGCTAAGTCAATGTGGATATTCCATCAGTGTCATTCCCTAGAAAGTTATAAGAATTTCAGGTTATGGTGGCCTGAGGTCTGGGCACTTCCAAAACCTAAAAGCATAAACAGGTCAGGCAAGTTCTGAGCTTCTGGAGCTGTTTCACAGTCTGTGTCTCACACATTCCCTGATTGTAGATAAATACTTCTCTCTTATCTGCTTTCTAGAAACTTTCCCTGACATGAAAAGCCATGGAGAATTAGCGAGCACTGATTTATGGTGCATTAGCACATGCAGCACATGTTTCTCTAACTCTAGAGAAAGTCTGGCTCTGCAATGCTTGGAAATGGTGATTAAAAGCCCAAGGCAGAGTGTTACACACATCAGAATGTGCTCTCTGCGGGTGAAATTCAGCTCTCTGTAGTGACATACCACAATGCTGAGGTAGTTGCTAAGTTCTGTTCAAATGCCAGGATGCATTTCATCCTGTAGTCTTTATTGATATATTAGAGAGCAGATCAGAAGTCATGTACCTTGGCATTGATTTGGTATTGGGACTAAATCAACATCAGCTTTGATTGCTCCAAATTACTCTGTAAATTACCAGGCTCTGAATGCTCTGCCAGGGGATTAATCACCAACAACAAAGAATTAACTACGTGTCAAAGTTATAAAAGGAGGGGTTTTAAGAAGCTGTATCTTTATCCGCCTTTGTGAAAACAAAGTAATGCACAATGAGAGACGTACAAATAATCAGAACACCCAAGGGGGAGGAGAGGAGGTGCAGACCAAGCTTCCAGCAAGACAACCTGCTAAAATGGATAAGAGCTTTTTGATGATGGAGCTTATTGTATTTATGAAAGATGTGGCAGAACACAGTTGCCTGTAATAGCAAGGGATTGGAATTGTCAACTGGGCGCAGCCCTTCTGGCCCCTTTCCTATCATGAGCTGTCTGAGGCATTGCAATTAAACTAAGCACAACAGCTGTAAGTAGGAAGAGCTGCAAAGGTACAGTCAGGTGAAACTCTTATCAATGAAATAATAAAAGTAGCCAGTGTAGTGTGAAGAAAGCAGGTAGCAGGATAGAGAATGACTGCACAATAAGAGAGGGGAAGCCAGTAGGCCAATTTCTGGACACAGACCAGTATCTTGTGATGCATTGTGTTGCAAAGTCAATCATTTCATGAAGCTTAGGACTTGTACCTCAGGAAAAGATCGTTTTGAGTTCAAATGTCTGTCATCACAGCCAGGTTTGCAATGCCTTTCCGAGAGCTGAAATAATAGCTAAAAAGGCTCATCTGTGTACAAAATCAAATAAAAGATAAAAAGACAGATTTGTCTCCACTGGAAGGTCAGTGAAATTTATCAAACCATTAAAACCACTTTATTTCTTCAGAAATCCTCCAAAAGGAGACTCTCTTACTCTGTGTTATTTCCAGACTGCTCACCACTTCCTCTCATCTTTATAATACATGAAGGACCCTCCTATCTTTCAGACTTGGCTTTGTTGAAGTTTATATTCTGCTAAACAAATATTACATCGTGAAGCTCTTAGCACTAAAAAATATCAGCCCATTTGGGTTTTTTTCCTCTCTAGATGAAAAGTATCTTCAGGGAAGACTGCACGTCTATGTCCTGAAGGATGGGGGCAGGCAGTAAATCCCATCCATTATGAAAGCCATGTTCGGTATTTCCTCTTTTTATTCTTGATTATAGCTGTACACACACTTGCCTTTTGCTATTTTCCCATCTTGAGCACTGTCCAAACATCAGGGTCGGGGTTGAAAACACTATTTTGGAGTCTGACTGATGGCAAATTTCTGGGGATGGATCCTGATAACTGCCTGGTGACTAGTTTTTCATTACTACTGAGGACATGGCAAGCTACCTTTCCTTCAGTCCTTTTCCACCATCCCCTGCTGTGGTCCCAATGCAAATGAAGCCAACAGATGGCCTGGACTCTGGCCACCTCCAGATCTGTGAGCATCACCTGCTGCTGTATCCGTGTCACTCAACCCGGGAAGCAATGGCCGCTGACTTCGACTAACACCTCGTCTCTGTAGCATAGGCATCCAAGTGCAAGTGTGCCTAGAATAGCATGAAATGGTCTCCTGAGACCAGATCTGTACATCAGTTAGGGGGAAGGGCTGAGGGCAGGATGGGCACAGGTAGATGGACAGCTCCAGCCAGGATCCAGGCTGGGGGCAAGCCCAACCACCTCCCCACCAGTGGCAGGGGTATTGCAGAGCAGAACTTGAAAATGTCCGTTTTAATACTCACTTGAGTATCTTTCTGATTCCAGTGTGGTTGGTCTGTGGCAGACCACAGACACCTAATACTCCTTGAGACCTTCTAAGGCAAGAGAAAGAGACAAGTAGTTCCCTGCTCCCTGGTAAAATAACAGCCAGAATTTGAGTGATGCAGATGTTGTTTCCTTTATGAGCCTAGAAGCACGAGAGTGAGTGGGCCAGATAAGCTACAAGGGACCTGGCCTGTGGGGATGAAATGCCAAGGAAGAGGGACAAACCCAGACAACCAGATCTGAAGAGAGGCTGCTATCTTCCATTTAATGAGGAGCATCTCTGACTTGTATGATCAACAGCCACGGACTAAGCAGAGGAATTCTCCTGCCAAGAGGCTCAGAGAACAATGGCTCCTCCTCAAGAACTTAAGATGAAAGGCAGGTCTTGAATGTAGAGGTGCCCATCAGGCTGACTTGATTTCTGACCGGTCTGGAGAGACGACTTTTTGTTCTCTCTGGTTTGTCCTCTGCGTTAACATTTGCTTTAGATTCTTGTCAAAACAAGGCCAGCCTCTTGAAGTGCAGCACACACTCTGTCCTGTTTAGTTTTGTAATATTTTGTTTGGCTGCTGGCAACTTGTTCATCAGAAGAAACAATACGTCCTTGGTCCATGCCCTAAGAAATCTCCTCCTGTTACAACAGAAATCTAACAAAACCCACCCTGTCCATCAGATTTTATCAGAAATAAAATTGCCAACCACATCAGCCTTCTGACAAAATGTTGTCAGAAACCTACTTGGGTGAAACTGTGCTGAAAGTTCCTGGGATCAGCTTATTGGGGAGCAAGTGACGGAAAGGACTGCTGTATTAGGAAAAATTGTCTACATGGTCCAGTGCCAGCACTACAGCTAACAGTAGTGGATGCTTGAAGGACAAGAGCCAAACCCTTTCTAATTCACCTAAATTCCATGCCAGTTGGGCTATCTTACTCCGCCCCTTTCATGGCTGATTATTTCATGCCCTGAAGCTGGGCACTGACAGTGCTTGTGATTCCCTCCTGGCCAGCCTGGGCTTTGAAGGCACGTGTATGGCTGGTGTACTGCAAGTGCAGATGCCATTATTCGTACTTTATTAAGACACGGTCCATTCCCTTTACCTAACAGCAAAGGTTAATTTAGTCCCATGTCTATCACAAGTTCAATCTAAACTGTTTGTCTCAATATCATCCTGCAACATAGAGCCCTCAGAAAGTACTATATGCATTGCCAGGAAAAGTATTTCCTTTTATACTTTCAAGTCTGTCTTCTTAAAATAGACTCCTGGTCTTGTTTTATTGGGAAGTGAAATATCAGTGTTGGTTGGAGTCATCTGCATTACTATGTACTCCTGCTTCCCCTCTTCATGCCCCCACTTGAGTATAATTCCCCTGACAATATTTCCTCCTTATATCAAAGCTCTTCTTCCCTTCCCACCTCCAGCATTTTTGTAACTCTCTGGGTAGACATATTCTGTTACCACTGCTCAGTTCTCTCTTAGGGGCAAGGTGATTTGTGGCCCACACATTCCCAACCCTTTCATACTGGCAGTCATCCAGAGTATCTGCACTGACTTAACTGCTGCCTTGCATCCCATCATGAACTGACTGTCTTTCCATCACCTGCTGCAGCTGATTCTAACTTTGCTTGGGAACCCTTTGGGGACAGAGCCTGCCCTTTAACAAGTATGTGTCCCACACTCAGCCCGATGGAGCACATCATGAATCCCACACCACAGGCTGATATATTGACCTTTGCCACTATAACACAGGCAAAGACAGCTCTTTAATAGGCAGCACATCCTCTTTGCATAAGCAAGACCATTGGCAAATACAATAGGATCAGGAAGAAGCTTGCTGAATGAAGTTGTGTTTCAGTTAATATCAATGAGGCTGGCACCAATGCAAATAACATTTCCTTCGTTAGCTTCTAAGCACTTCTAATTGTGTCCCATCCTATTTTTCTGATGAGTTTTTACAACCAACAATTGCTCTGTTTCGAAAGAGGGTTTGAAATTATTCCTTCACAGATATATGGAACTAATTCTGCAAGTGTGTGATCATGAATAGACCTGAACAATTATCACTTTTGCAGAGAATAATACATACTCTATAAATGTGGTTTTAATTGTCCTGAAACTGTTCACACATTATTAGTACTATGTTTCATGAATGATGCTAGCTGGGAAGAAAAAGAGAAAAAATAGGAATTAACTTCACAAACAGGAAAGAAGAGGTAGTGCTCTTCAAATTGTACATCTATGTCTAGTCTTAAGAGTTGTAGAATAGTCAAGTTAAACTCCCACACAGCAAGGGAAGATGCAACCCCTGCCTCTCAGCTGCCTGGAGTGTGGCTGTGGGTAGCAGGACACAGAGTGTCCTGTCCAGACCCTCCTAGGGTGCGAGTAGCTCTCAGCCTCCAGTCCCCTGTTGCCTTTTCCTGATGTAAAGCTCATAGTCCCTCCCAAAAGGAGGGGAATCTGTGCATCTCATCTTGTGGGATACTACTCCAGTCCAGCAGGATGAAGAAGGCTGTCTTCTGGCCCAATTGGTATTTAAACAAGAATTGTCTTCAAAGGGAAAAGTGGAAAGTTAAAGATCAGCCAGCCCAGAATCCTTTAGAGACTGGGACTCTTGGGCAAGGAGGCATCAGAGCCCCATGCTCAGGACTGCTGCTTTACTCCAGTCGGGAAATCCAGCCTGAACTAGCCTTGCACTAGAGATGGGGAATCTCTTATGGCCCCCTCTATAACAGATAAAAGGCTGCAATTGCAATAATTGCTCCTTCCTTATGAGGTTGCATAACCCACCCCCTCTTTGCCTTTTGTTCGCATGTGTCCATAGCAAAGCATTTCATTTTGGATTACATGGAACATTTTGTGTCAACTGAAAACAATGAGACTGATCCCCTTCCTCTGCCTGTGAGTTAAACCCCCAAAAATTTACATTTGTTTTTTTTCTCTGAATCTTATTTTCCAGTGAGGCTGCCAAGCTCAAAACCACTTCATCATGTTGCTCCAGAGATGAAATAAATGCATCCTCTCCCATACCTACCTAATTCCCAGTGAGAAACAGCACAAGAGAACCCAAAACAGTACAGCCTGGCTTAGTAGGAAAGGCTGTTGCTGATGTCCACACAATAGGCATGAAGAAGCATTTCAGCTAAGTTGGAGCAAACAATATATGGCCTTTTGGAGCAAGATTTTGATGCAGAATCCAAGGTCCCTGACTGAATTCATAGTCAGTACAGCTAGAAAGATGGAGATGATTTGGAAATAGACTGAAAAATGAGGATTTACACAAAGGGCAGCATCTCCTTCCCCTTGATCCACTCAGCTGCAATAGAAGATCCCAATGCCACCTCCACTTCTTCCGCCACAGAAAAGTAAGACCCCCAAAGAGCTACTTTAAAGTGTAATTCATCAAGCTCACTCCCCAGTGCCTTTGAGCAGACATGCAACAGATGTTGCACCCTCTATGAAGCTGCTGGACTATGCTATCACGAGGTTTTTATTTTACCTTTTGACAAGCAGAAGCAATCTTTGCTTTTTTTTTGCAAAAAAAAAGCCATTTTTACTTTCCAGGGCAGAGTTGTACTTTCCAGAGGAGAAAGACTATGCAATCAGCAGAATACAGTGGCTGAAGAGATAAATAACACTTTAAACCAAAGGGCAGGTACAGTTACTTTCTATGTGCTAATCAACGCTCCCGGTGTGGGACATCAAAGCAGGGCAAACCTAGCACAGAATTCAACATGGCCCTGAACTCAAGGCTGTGTGACAGGGACAGCATAGAAATGTCCTGATTATGTTTCACAAGCTGGCAAATCTTAGACCCGCCCTCAGAGGGAGACTGGACCTGAAGGCAGGAAGGTGCAGTGGGACATGCTCTTCTGTGTGACTCCAAGGAGAATCTGTGATAGCCCTGCTTTCATGTGGCACACTGTCAAGCGAAATATCCAGTGAAGATGATAAAAACCTATAGAGTGGGACACTCTCTTATTTTGGTGGGCTTTCCATGGGTGAGCCAAGAGCTGATGGCAGAAGGCCCTGGAAAGTAAGGATGAGTGGAAATATTCTTCCTTGACAGTGTTGGTCGAGCTCTGACCCCGCCACTGAATAGGAGATCTTGGAAATAAGCTTGTTCCATTGACATGGCTCAGAGGGATTATCTCCTCCTTGACCTTACAACCCTATGGCTGATGAGCTTACCAGGTGCTTTTATCTAGCCCCAGCTGACACTGCCAAGGGGTTTTGTCAGATCTGCCGCTGTTCAGCAGAATACCGTGGGATGGATTCTCCATGCCCATTCTGTTTTGTAAATAACTTGGACAATGAGGCTTTCACACCAAGCAATGGGGCTTTCAGACTGAGAGTCAGGGCAGGAGGACTGAATGAACCCACACTCACAGTCCAATCTGGTGTCCAACAGGAGCATGGATCTCAGCAGCTGAAAGGAGAGCTGAACCTCTGAACAAGTGCCTATAGTAGGTGCTTGTGCCTACTATAACTCCATATGAGGGGTCTAAACACAAGCAGATAAACCAGCCATTCAGGTTTAAATGCAGTGCTCATGAACAGAAATGTGGCTGTAGTCAATCTGCATCTCTCCCACCCATCACCAGTGCTTCCAAAGCAAAGGATGGACGGTCAGAGCTGCTGAAAAATGAGCACTGTCCCCTGAAGTTCTGGAGTGCACAGCACTGAAAGTGCATTTTCCTGCATCCATGTAGTCAGCAGAAGCTATGCCTAGGCCAAAGGAAAGATCAATATGAAGACATGCTAGCTAGTTTCTTGGACTCCTGTGTAGTTCAGTCAAACCATTGTCTTAACCTCACATACATGAACAATAACAGTAAATAACTATGATATAACCATCCTTGCCAAACCACAGGCAATCTGCTGCTTTATAATTCATCACAGCAGCAGGTCCATTCTCTTTCCCATGTAACACGCACAGTGGAGCAGAGAAATATATTCCCTGGCTGGAGTGGGTTTAGACCATAATTCAAGATACATATAGAGCCTGTCTGGCAGTGACACGTCTGTATGTATTGCATATGCATTGTCAGTGTTTCCCTTTGACTGCCATGGGCACAATTCAATCCTAATGATCTAATTCAGTCTTTTAAGGAACACTTCAGCCATAGAGACAACCCTTAAATGAAGTGAATCCTGATGAAACTGGATTTTTAACACAGACAGGGTTGTATGATTATTGCTTTCATTACAGTAAGTTTAGTGCTGGCAGCCCATTGTGCTGAACAGGCAGCCCTGGAGCCTTAAGTCCTCTTCATCTCCCAGAGTGCTACAACAGGAGCATTTGCTTCCACTACAGTGACCTGTCAAGTTGCCTCAGCCTCGGCTCAGCAGGGTCACTTCCAGGAACAAGGAGATAATTCAGCCATTGTGACCCTGTCCAGCTCTCCCATTCTTTGATAAGCCTCCTAACAAAGGTACCAATTAGTGACAAGTGTGATGGGGAATTTTGCAAGGCAGGCACCTGGGAGCTGAGCTGAGACAAAGTGCTGGTGGCCATCAGCACTGCATTGGGAGATGCTTCCCCTTGGTGCTCACAGGCACAGGGTTTAAGGGAGGATTTCTGGGGAAAACCCCACTACTGCAGGAGATGCAGGGTGTTCTCCAACTGTAGGCATTTTTCCTCCAGGCTGGTACTGAGCTCCTGCTCTCTTGCTGTGTCTGAGACAGTTTGTTTCAGATAAAAATCAGGCTCAGAGCACTTTTCTGTCACAAAGGGTCCATAGAATATTTATGGCCTATTTCAGGAAAGAATAAGATGGTAGCTCTTACATCCTCACCACATGTCCCTCTCATCTTTCTAAATCTCCTCTGCACTGTTTTATTTGGATAATGTGGCATTCACAACATGCTTTCCATTATTATACGCTGCTGTCCAGCTGTTCAGTGTCAGGCTTTGCTTCAGGCTTCTTTTCTCTTCAGTCGTGTGTCTTTCTTTGCACTTTTGATTCAGTGATATGCAGCGTATGCTCCAGGGCAGTTCTCTTTCATGGGCAAGCACCGGACTAATAGATGATCTCAGGAATGATCAACTCAATTCATTAACCTTCTGAATAAAGTTCTCTATTGATACAGCCCCTCTTATCAGGGAAGCCTTGGGTATTATTTATTCCACAAAATGGAAACGCTGCTCTCCCCCTCTCCCACCCTGCCAAGGTTATGGCCTTACGTCAGCCTGTGCTGTGGTGACCTTGAGGGTACTCACCCTTTGGAAGCGCTGGGCTTTTTCCCCGTCGGTGCGTGCACGGGCACGGCTCCCACACTGCGTGGCGATCTGCACGTCTCACTGCACTTTGCATACACAGGGCTCTTAGCATATATTTGCATGAGGGTTATTGGCCTTCTCTTGCTGTAGCACCAGCAAGATGTTTGGCGTCAGAGCAGCCTTGTTGCAGTGATTATCACCACGTGGGCTTGCAAGCCAAGGGCTGAAAAGGCTTGGATTTGTCAATAAAGGAGAGCTGGAAATAGGTTGACTGAAGAGGTTACGGAGTTTCTATCCATCATGGTAGTAGTTTAAGAAACAACTGGGTGTGGCCCTGAACAACCTGCTCTAGCTGACCCTGCTGTCAGCAGGTGGGTTGGACTAGGTATCTCCAGAGGTGCCTGTCCATGTCAGCCACACTGTAGATGTGGGATTCCTAGGGTGACCTTGCTGTGTTTTCAGGTGAGGAAAATTAGAGGCAGCAGGACGCAGGGAATTTAGGCGATTATAAATGTCAAAGCAGCCGTAGTCCAGAAGTGAAACCACACTGTTTCCTCCTGAAAACCTATCCCTGGGAGAGAGGAGACTGCAGCATGAGGCCAAAAAGCCCAGCATGGTGTTCTTGTGAGGCCTGGAGACATGTCTGACTAGCCCTGTCTGACTACCTCTCCTCTTAAATCCATCAGTTTAATAGCTCACAAAAGGCTACAGATTTCTTATTGCTCTTATTGCAATTACTTGGATTAGCACTGAATCATCTTTTTCAGTTGTAATAAGCAAAAGACACTCAAGGTTTTGTTCTGTGCCTATTTGTTCTTCTATTTATTCAATCCATGGAGCCCATTAGCAAGATCATCACTCACGATGATCTTCCTCCTTACCCCTCTCTAATAATCTCCAATGTAATTTTGAACATTTTGGTTCCAGTTACCAGTTGTCAGGCTCCTGGAAAGCTCTTGGCACTTCTCAACAAACAAAAGTAAGCACCGCCCAGCTTCCCCTGTATCCTTTTGAATAAATGAAATAGTTTGTATCACAGCACCACAACACTCTCTTCCAGGCAAGTTTTTCTCCCCAGACAGGGGTTGCTGAGGGAAGGGGGAATTAAGCCTGTTCTCGCTATTGCCCTTACGGCATAAGAATGAGGAGGTTTTTTACCCCTGCCATGATTTTAGCATGAAAAATAAAGGCATTTTATGGTGCAAAAGGTAAGATTTCTGGTAGCATTAGCCAGCTTTTACCTGGTACATTTTCATAGGAATTTCCTCAGGAAATAACATTTCCCATTTGCTTTGCTATGGAAAGCTACTGGTAGCAGCTGTCAAAGAAATTGCAAGTACCCACAAATATTGTCATTTTCAAAGGCAAATATTTGCAGAGCATGAAGTCAAGTCATGGAGTTAAGCCATCCCTTTGGAAATGTTCCTGTTGGCTAAGGCACTTCTGCAAGTGCAACTACTCACACCTTTTCTCTATATGGCATGCCTATTTTTCCCTCCTTCACATTATTGTTACTGTAGTCACTGCAGTCCCAAAAGAAGTGCAGGGCCCTACCTGTCCATTGTACAAGTATGGATAAACTCACTTTTTTCCAACTCTTAATCTCCTGTTCACTTCCTTTGGATTTTCACCTGGAGTATGTTTGGGGACATGTTTTATTTCCTCTTTGAGAGTTTTATTTATTCTTTACAATAATAAGCTGTAACCCACTCATCCTCAAACCAGAAGTGGTATTTGCCTTCCGCTTTCAGCATTGATCAGTTGCAATTTGAGCTACAGCAGCCTTCTCCTCTGCACACACCCCCACCCTACACACACATTTAAATAAGACAAGGGATCCTTGACCAAGCACCTGATTTCAACACCTACAAATCGGAAATACTGTGGAATGTTGACAGCATGCCTTTGCAAGCTGATGAGCCAAACACCAGGTGTAGGGTTTGCCAGTGTACATCAGGTCAGCATCCTGACATACCAGAACTCATCTGAATCCCTGGTACCTCAGCCCACCATCCCACATGAACACAACTTGGTAGTCCCATGTAAACACCATCTCTAAAGCAAATCAGCAAAATTACCAGGAACTTTCTCAGTTGCTTTAAGAGCTCTACAGTCTACACAGTGATGGATTCCAGCAGCTGATGGATAAAGTCTCACCAAAGGTCTACCATAAGTCCTTCACAAGTGTCCCTAACTTGAAATG
This sequence comes from Donacobius atricapilla, assembly GCA_013397315.1. Classification (NCBI taxonomy): domain Eukaryota; kingdom Metazoa; phylum Chordata; class Aves; order Passeriformes; family Mimidae; genus Donacobius; species Donacobius atricapilla. The sequence goes on from WBMY01011160.1 coordinate 94,183, forward strand.
GATGCTCATGGCATGAGAAAACAAAGATCTGTTGTGTATTGAGGATTATGTAAATGCAAGACAGAGAGGGATTTGGTAAGGTGGGAGGAGAGAGCCTTCTGTGCCAGAGCCCAGTAGGACAGCTGTATAATGTCCCTTCTGAGAAGCTGCAAAACTCCTTAATGAATTTCTCTGCTTCCTCCTGGGCAGCCATCAGGTCTCTGCCAAGAACACACACAGCAGAACACAGGCTGTGTGCCTTGAGTCTGAGGGGTGATTTTTTAAAATCCAGCCACTCTAGTCACACATGTTTTTGCTGTGGTACTGTATAAGTACACAGTCTCTGGGCAGGAATGTGTCCAGGAACAAGCAGGTGGAAAACCTCAGTGTTTCTAAGAAGATAAGCAGGAGTTATCATTATATGAGGGACACTCCCTTCAGTGTTGTCATGGTAAGAGTAACATATGACCGTAAACACCATAGGCTAAACATCTCTGCATGAAATCAAAGGGCTGTGCATTGTCTGGTGAAGAACAGCTGAGAAATTCAACCGGGTTGGCAAAGAATGGCATTCAAATTATGAGCTCCAGCCTTAATCCTCCCTTTTGGATGGGCAGCTGAAGTCTTTCAGGATGGTACTGGAATCCAAAACCATAAGAAAGATAAAACTGTGCCTGAGGAGAGAGCAATTTCTGGCTGATGCAGTGCTTGTGAACTCCTATCCACAACACAGGTGGGGAGCACAGAACTGATGGAGCATCTGGAGGTCATAAAGTCAGTGGCTTTATTACCATACACAGATGAAGATGCTTTTGGTAGGAGATGAGTTTCCAGAATTGGAATTGGAGAAAGGTAGACTCCTTACAGCCTGAAGTGTATGTGAAATACAGTGTCACCAGCTGACCTGAACTATCCCACAGCAGTCTCCATGGGAGGAACATCAAGGGGCTACAAGGGAGACCTGGGGTGAGGAGGGTCTCTGTTTAATCCAAAGCACTGATAGGAGACCACACCACTGAGACAGTCCTGCTGAGGTGTGAGCTGGGGCTGGGACTAGTGGTGATTGCTAAACTCTCCAGCACACTACCGACACAGACACCAAAGGAGATGTCACCTTTAACCCTTTCACCAGTATCACGAGGAGCAATCCCATCTTTGCAGAGTAAAAATGGTGGCAACTCTGGGCACTCTGAGGAAAACAGTTCCACTTCTTCATTAGAAATACATCTACCTTTCCTCCTGCTAGTGTGGCAAAGGGACACCTTCGTCCTAGGACTTATGGGTAAAACCTAGTAAACAACAACATTTTAATAAGAGTAAGAGAAAACACTAGCTGGGGCATTTGCTGTAGTAGGATTTACTATTAGCTTAGTAAGATTAAAAGGGATCAGACACATTATGTGAGGAGAAAAAAAACAATATAAACTTTAAAGTTTTTAAAGCTTTAGCCCTCCTGCCTCAGGTATAAGCCTGCTGGAGTCTTCAAGACGCTTTTCCAATACTCCTATCACTCTTCCTACAAATTGCAGTGACATCCCAGTGTGGGCAGAGAGGAACAGCACTAGTGATGCATCTGGGATGGCAGCTGCCAGCCAACAACTGTGGAGACCGTGGGCTCCCTCCTGGCTAGTCACTCCTGTGATTTCCAAGAGCACCAGAGTTTCAGAGGATCCCAAATGATTCCATGCAGGGAGACATCAGTTCCTCCTCCCCTTCCTGAGCTGGCTGCAGGCACGTCCACCCTGCTGTGATATGCACATTTCAGATTATCTGACCTTCTGCAGTCCGGTTGTTTTGGCTGTGCAGCCTTGGTTTATATTTGGTCTGGGCTGGCTTTTGCTTTGCAGATCAGGTGGGAGGGTTTAACATTGTGTTTCTGGGGATTTGGGGATTTCTTCTTGCTCCCTCTCCCTCTCTCTTATTTCTCAATGATTTCTCTGGCTGGGTCAGGTTGATCTGTGTGGGATCCTGGCAGTGCACCAGAGTGTAGCATAAGCAATGCTTGTAACATTGATTGCATTGTATACTCAGTCACTGGGCTGCTTGGGAGCCGGAAAACCTTTTACAAAACAGCCGATTTGTCCCCATTGAGCACACTTACAGCAAGTGAAACGAATAAAAGCCAACCGCAGGCAAACCTCCAGGTATCTCTTGGGCAGGAAATGTACCAGGATATATCCTGTCACACTGCAGCCTTCTCAGGCTTGCAGGAGGTCAATGCCAATTCTATTAGGCAATACTGCTTCTTTCTACGGGTTATTTTACTTTGGCTGAATTTTGTAGATATGAATCCATCCTCAGTCGTACACAGAGGTCAAAGATCTTTGCAAAGTCTGCTCAGTCCTGATTTTCCCTCCACCTTCTAATGACTCTGTCCTGCTAGTTTATGGCCTCTTCTAGAGCTCTAGGTCACTGCTCCTACCAGCAGTCCCAGGTGATTCAGCAGAGCCATGGAGACAACCGGGCAATCCCATTAAGACTGGTTCCTCTTGAACACATACCAGGGTTGTCCCAAAGAGCATGTTTCATGGGGAAGCCTTTGATCTGAGAAACTCTTTTCCATGTGATGCTTCTGTGAATTGCTGTGTGTCACTGACTGCTCCCTTCCTCGCAGGGAAGGCCAGCATGAGCACTCTGCACTTACAGGTCCTCCGGGAGTTTCTCCAAAGCATCCATGAGGTATCCAAAGCAGCAATACAGTGTCTGCAGAGAGGTGGAGGCCAAGGTCAGAGGAAAAGTGGGTCTGTACCTAGCAGAATAAAGTTATCCAGGTTAACCTGGTGCTGGTGCCTGAGGAGACACAGAATGACAGGCAGGTAATGTGCCAAGGCTGCCTTTCCCAAAGGTTAGACAGATGCAGGATGGAGCTTGCCAGGCACTGCACACACCCAAAAGTCAGTTTCTAATTTGAGAAATTTTCTAATGCCCACTGTACTCTGGGGAACGCAGCCTGGCAGAAGGTATGAGCTGAATGTGGAGTCCTTCTGCCACACAGCTCCATACCTCTGTCCCCAGAAGAGAAAAGGGACATTGTGGTGGCTGGGAGCACCATGCCAGGGAGGAAGCAGCCTGGCCAGAGCACAGCAAGCAGCCTGCAGCCAATGCCATGGACCCTTTGGGACACCTATGGATGTGGTCAGAAGGAAATAGCACAGAGGGGAGCTCTTCACACACCACTGTGACAGCTTCCACTTTGCATCTCAGGATTTCTGCCTACCTCCTTAAAGTGAAAGAAGATGGTGTGCAGGGAATGGGGTCCCAGCAGCCCCTGGGAGCTGGTGATCTGACATTGCACTGGATGCAGCTTTGCTGTTGGACAGGCAGCAGCCTCACGTGGGTTTTGCACTCCCATGGGCTTAGAGCTCTTCCGGTTCTGAAGCAAATGCTCTAAGCTGGGCTACACTTCCCTGGTGCTCTGACACCCGAAACCCAGCATTAGATTTGTGAAGCTCGCAAGGCAGCCTCATGAGATGTTTGCCAGGACATGAGGCTAATAATTTAATCAGGTGAATTCAGACGGGGTCCTGCGGCAGCTCGGGTTGCATTATATAACAGGATCTATAGGAGACTTTGCTGGGTGATAGGCTGGATGCTGCACAGCCTTCTCCAGGATGGCCATTAAAGAGAAAGCCTGACCCTGTTTTGTACCCTGTCCAATGTCATGAAGTTTCACGAGGAGAGAAATGCGTCTTCCTTTCCATTAAACTGCCGCAGGGCTTTGAAAATTAAAATTATTTGGTTTTATAACAGAAAATATTGTGTTGTGGCTGCCTGCTTCCAAAGCAGTAGCCAGAAATGGTGCAATTCAGTCTAAGAGACTGCACACAGGTTTCCATCTGGGTTTGGAGGGGGTTTAGCAATCCAACCAGCTGGCCCTACTGAGGTGCTTCACCCCACAGACCTGCAAAATCTATTAGCCCATGCTGTCAGGGGCCTGGGGCAGGTGGCTGGCTGAGAACTGCTGCTCTCCTCAGGTACATGAGGTCTCCTGGGCCTGTAGCACATGCTCCTGTCCTTCTGTGGTGGGCTTGATTAGTATCTGCCTCACCCTCAGCATGTTCACATCCTGCCACTGCAAGGCACTGACCATGTGACTGAAGTCTGTGACAGCACAACACACAGGAAGTGAGAGTAGGAAAGATTCAAAAACTGCAGCGGAGATTGTGCCTGCAGAGGCAACACAGAGATTTGCTTTGCAACAGACAGAGGATCAGGTGGGGACGGACCAGCACATAAGAACCTCAGCTTTTTGGACCATTTGGACCCCACTCATCCTTCCCTTCCTTCCAGGTGCCCCATTAATTCCCCACTGGTCATACTGAACTGCAGGCCCAGCAGCCCTCGGAGATGAGTCAATCTCAGGTGGGAATCCAAGGCTTACGCTTAGGTTCATGCTGTTATTTTAGTTTGTGGTGTTTGCTTCTCATTACGGTAAGCTCCTAGGAATGTCAGCACCAAAATAGCACAGAATCACAAGGTTACCTGATGAAGAACGAAGTAAACAAGAGGGATATTCTTTCTCTCTGCTTCTCTTTCGTTTTTTTTTTCTTTTTTTCTTTTTTTTTTTTCTGTCCTAAAAAGAGGCATCTTGAGTACTGACATGGAACACCAGGGTGGAGATTTCAGGTCTGGAGATTAGGTGTATCCAGATACAGGAGGTGTTTTGGACAGGCTTTGCCTAACCTCCTCTGAGGAGATGTGCAGCCATGGTGCCATAGGTCTGCAGCAGCTGTGGAGATGCCATTCCTGCTGGCCCACCCTTGCCACACACAACACTGGGGCTTGCCCAGTTCTGGGGAACACCAGTGCCCCGGCTGGCATCAGCCTACCTATCTCTGGTAACTGAAGCTGACAGTGCAGGATGATACAGCAAAGTTAAAGGGCCTTTGGAAGAAGCTGCATATTAAGGATGTTGGACTGGTAGCACTGCCTCTGATCCCCATTTCCCAGGGCTTATCCCAGAGGAATTATGAGCACATGTAGTTCTATGCTCAGGAACTTCACCTGCAGCAGACAGCCCCTGACCCTCTCTCAGAGGCACAAATGAGAACACACAGCCTCTTTCCAGAACCACACTAAGGTCCCCCAGGATATCAGTGCACAGCCCAGAAGGGAGTCAGAGCTATGCTTCTCTGTTTAAACTCTGTGAGAAATAAGAGTAGGCAAGAAACAGAATCAGCATCTGGCACACAGAGGGGCCAGGAGTGACTTCCCTGTTTCTAGGAAGGCAGTGCAGATGGTGGGAAATATTTCAGCCATGCAGTGGCAGCAGTGGTAACCTGGCACAAGGGCAGCTGGGGTCCAGTTCTCTCCTCTCCTGGACTCTTTGTGTGACCTTGAGCTTTGGGCTTGTACAGAGCCTGCATTAGTGCCCCCACTGCAAACAGCCTCCACCTGCACAAGGACAAGTGCATTCAGGACAGGAGGGGTGCTTGGTGGCCTGAGGACCCCATCAGTATCTGGAGGGAACAGCCCCATCCTTAGAGCCATGGCGGGAGATTGGGGTACAGTCACCACCTCTGCTGCTGCTTCTCTGTGCGACTTGGAAAGGACATCACTTGGTCCAAGTTTCTGAGAGGGCACTCGGGAGGGCAGGCCACAGAAACCTGGGCCCTCCATCTACAAATTGACAGCTCAGGCTGCCAGCCTAGGGATTGTGCTATGCTCCTACTCTGCCTGGAGGATGCCTGGGGCAGCAGCAGAGACAAACAGCAGGGTTCCCCTCAGAAGAGAAACCCCCCCCCTCCCCCCACGGCTGAAGGGGACTGCTGAAGCAAACACTTTCCAGCATTAGCTGCTCTCTTCATCTCCCCTTCCACTTTTTTCCAAAAGAAATCTACTATACACAAACCTGGTTAAAAACAGAACCAAACAAAACAAAACAAAAAAATAAACAAACAAAAAACCCCAAACTAAACCAAAAAAAAAAAAAACAACAAACCCACATCCTTCTTAGAAAACCAAAATAACCTGCATATAGCAAAAGTTAAAATGGCAGCTTCAGCTTCTGTACCTGGTTGGGGTGCAGTGGTTCTGTGGGCTCACCCGTATGCCAGATAGTCAAGATAAGCCAGCAGCTGCGCCCTTTATCCCTGTCTGGTATACTAACAAAATGATAAAAAAGACACTGCGGTTTCACTGGCCACGCGGCACACATGGCTTAGGGCCCCATGATGGAATATTATGACAAAACTGGGGAGACTCCAGGCATGAGGACATACAATGGCAGCTCTTTGTGTATCAACAAGGAGGGACAAGCATGTGGGACACTGCTGTGGGAAGATGTGCAACAGAAATAGCCTATCTGTTGCAAGGGCAGGGATGAAAATTGGAATGTGGAGAAAGGTGGAATGGAAAATAAGGTCCAGAAATGCAGCTTTGGCCTTTCATCTTCCTAGCCTTCAGCAGAAAAACCTGTGAGGAGCACAGGCACAATTCCTTCAGCCATATTTGCACCATGCATCATACTACAAACTCTGCTGGAGTTGAAAATAAACCTCCAGCTGGATTGGGTGGGGAGAGGGACACTGGTGCCTGATTTGGTGCTGCCTGGCTCTGGCTTCTTTCCCTTCACTCCTTGCCATGCTCAGACCTGAACATACTTTGGAAAGAAGATGTCTGGTTCAAAACAGTGCCAATCACTCAATCTGGCCAGAGGCAGTCAAAAGGTGGAGGCAAGCAACAGCTGGGTGGACACACAAAGGAGATGTGAAACCGTCAAAGCTAGCAAAAGGAGCAGCAGCCCCAGTGGACACAACCTGCACAAGAAATTTCCAGGCATGGGCAGGTTTAAGATTTTCTACTAAATGTTACAGGGGTTTCCCAAGGGAGAGAGGTGACTCGTATCTCTGTGGTGCTCACAGGCCTGAGCCAGCTTTGCCACAGCGCAGCAAACCCAGGTTCTGTGCCTGCAATTCGGTGGCAGGATGGGGATGCTTCATGAGACACTGCAGGACACAATGTAACAGATGTGCTGGCTGAGAGTGCTGAAGGGAGATGCAGATTCCAGGAAAAGCTGGGCAAAAGATTTCAGTTTGAAGGGAGTTTGAATGGAGGAAGGTGTAGTTTCAGCTGGAATCACTGGGCACCTCACAGCCAAGCAAGGGAGGAAAGGTAAATCTTGGTTTGGGCTTCGAGGTCTACTTAAGAAGAATGTTCTTTCAGGCTAGCTGAGTCCTGGACTGCTACAGATATGTGGTCATTGACATCTGGTTGAACTTGGGCATGGGAGCATGCACAGACCATGGGAAGGGGCTCCATCACCTCAGCATGGATAAATCTGACATTAAAGTGCTGAAGGAGGCAGTGGGTGAAAATGCAAGTTGTGACATTACAATTATAATCTATTTACAGGTAGTTGTGGAGCCCTTTAGAAGATGGAGCATGGTGCTAATAATGCCAGGGTCATGGGTTTGATCCCTGTATGGACCATTTCGCATAAGAGTTGGACTTGATGATCCTTCTGGGTCCCTTCCAACTTTGACAATTCTGTAATTCTGTCATATGATGATTTTACACCTTACGTAAAGAAACAGCACTGGGAAAAAAAAAAGTAAAAAAAAAAAAAAAAAAAAGTAAAAAAAAAAAAACCACCAACACTTTAAACTGAGGAGTGAACTCTGTGGAGAAACCCCATTAAAATGTTTTGGGTGATCCTCCCTGAATTGCTTCAGAGAGAAGCAGAAAACCAGAGCAGATGAGTAAGTATGGAGAGGTTCTTTGCACAGGGAAGATGGAGAGGAAACCAGTCACGATGGTGGGAACAGTTCAGGCTCGCCTGTTAGAGTTTCTTTTACATAGGCCTCATCACTCTTTCAAGTGATTCCATTGCAATGGGATGAAAGAAGAATGGAGATTTCACATCCATTTTAACCACTTCCTCTCCCTTTTGGCTGAATAGCTGAGCTCACAAGATACCACAAAGGTCACTCTGCAACAGGATACCCATTCAAGTGACATGGAGAGATCTTGCTCCTCTTCTTTAACAGGCCATTCTTTAACAGGCTTTTATGGTTCTCTGCCACAAAAAGGTCTGAACCCTACTTCCAATTTTCCTCTATGAAGAAGAAACACTGCACCAAATCCTTATTGATGGCTCTCCTCAGCAAGCCCATAGCCTTCAGAATGCGTGGGAACATGGGCTGCTGTCTGCCTGGGACTTCCTAGCTGCCAAGCAGCTTCGGGGGCTTCAGACATTATCTGGTAGCATCTGTTTTCACATTCTCCTTCACAGATGGTGCTGCTGCAGCAACCCCAGGGTTCAAACTTACACCCAACTGCTGGATGTGCAAGGTGAGGGCAGCCACAGCCAAGCAAAGCAGAGTGTAGCTTCTTTTATTAGAGTGTATAAAAGCAAGGGATGTGTTTGTGGAGGTCAGGAAGGGCTGGCTCAGGACTTGAGCTATTCTTCAAAAGGACAAGAGCCAGCTGCTACAGGAAGCAACCTCCATTGTGGCCTTCAGTTGCATGTCAAATGTAATAGCAACCATTAAACAACAGTTGATAATGCTCACAGCACTAATAGCCTTGAGACATTGTACAAATGGTCACTCAGTATTTGCAGTAAAATCTGCCTGGGAAGCATTTTTTCTCCAAGTAGATAATATTTGGTCCATGTTGAATTTTTTCTTTCTTGTTTCAGGGTCTAATTCCTCCCTATTTGGCAAGTCATCACATAACTTCCAGGTGGGCAGAAGATGGACACTTGATAGAGATTCATTTTAGGTGTAAAGGGGTTCTTATCACTGCCAAACACCTGAAACTCCCCATAGTTTCCATTTTTATCCAAGACTTGGACAACCTTAGCACAGCTTCAATCTTTTGCCTGGAACAAGGGTTTAAAGGTCGAAGAAAACATCTGCACTAGTCTTGAGAGTGAACCTGTGCAACACTGGATTTCACATTAAAATTTCCCTCATTTGCTTCACACACAAATCAGCTTTATATACCTTGTAAGAGTGCTCAGAAAGTGCTTCAAGTTCCAGAGAACAAAGTGGAGGTATTATTAGCAGAGAGCAAAGAGCAGAGCTCTTGCTCTCTCTGTAAGCAGGCATCATGCTGAGCTGGAGGTCTTAAATAGTTTCCTCTGAGACTACTTTGGCTCCTTCTGTTACACAGTTTTACCCAAATGTTCAACAAATTATCTCATGAAGGAAGCAAATATCACAAGAACAATGTCCCTCGTATGTCTTGCAGGGGTTGAAACCACAGCATCGAAAGAGCAGCCTCAGCTCCCTAAACAAGTAAAACAGAAAGGAAAGGCACAGAGAGGGAAATCCTCTCTGACTTTGTTATGGAAATGTGATACAGTTTGACATTTTAATTGTGGTTCTCCCCTTATTATCTGGCACACGTTCATAGTGCCCAAGATGTTGTTTAGTGAATCCAGCTGCCTCCTCCGCTCCGTTTGAAGTCCGGTGACTCCGCGTGATAGGGGAGTGTGAGAGTCAATGTGATTTGTGTATGAAGAAACATAAATATGTCACAGGAGTTTAGTCTTATAGGTCTGCAGAGTTTATACTCACAAAATCTGTTGTAGCCTTGTTTACACACCCAGATCCAAAGGCCTGACACACCCTCACTCTAGCTCAAAGCTTTCATCATTTCTGCCTCCTTTCTAATGAGGCCACTGCAAAGCATGTGGATGATGTTTGACCACAGCTTAATATATCCAGGAAAATGTGCTCTCAAATGTTAAGAAGAGCTTTAATCAAAGTGATTTGTTGTCATTAGCTGAGATGAGCACACACTAGGTTCTGCTGCCTCATGTACAAACTCCGAGGCATGGGCATCCTCATGTGCCAAAAACTGGTCCCCACCAAAAAAAAAAAAGTGGAAGACTTGCGGATTTATGAATTTTAGCATGTCCCTGAGCACAGACACCTGAGTACAGAGATGCAGCTGTGCTGAAGTGATGAACAATGTTCATGCTTTTCCTGCAGCTGAGTTCTGCCAGCCGGAATTGTTGAAATAAACTCATCTGTTCGGTATTGGTTTTTATCTGAACATCACTACTGCTGCCAGCCACAAGGGAAGGCTTGGCATAAAATGATTCTATGTAACAAAAGAAATGAAAGATTTACCAATGGGCAAATTTAAAAACAAACCCAAGGAAGCCCAGGGGTCTAACTTAAAGGAAGAAACTTTCAAGAACATCCTATTGGAAGCAGATGTCTTAGTCTCTGAGAGTCTCCTTCAAACCCCAGGTTGTAAAACCTGTGTTTCTGAACATGAGAGATAGAAATAGTCTCCCTTTAGATAGGAGGTTCTTTGAGAGAGGCAACCATGTGAATACAACGACTCAGCCTATTTCACCTCAGGACTACAACTGTCTCCCTGAAAGCAGTAAGATCTCTGCCCTCCTTTGATCTAGAGAAAACTGTTTGGTAATTAATATTGTTGGAATAATTGTCCTAGGAAAGGCTACCACAAAAAGGCTTGGTGAACTTCCTAACCCCAAGTCAAGTCCTTTCTCCAGCACTGGGAGAGCAGGGAAGAGTGTTGGCAGGACACACTTGAAAAATCTGGCTGGAGAGGAGACCTGTGTCAGTGGAGTCTTATGTAAAGGCGTTGCCTGGGGAACATCCAGTTCTGTGCCACCTCACTCTTAATTGAGGCCTAAGCTGTTAAATTTCTCTTACTTCTAACCTTTACTTCTATAGCCCCGATGAGTGAGTTGATGTGATAAGAACCTGTGAGTCACAGTTTGAGGAACAGGATTCAAAGTAACATTCTGTTCTGGATGCTCCGACAGAAACTTTAATGAGTAGTAAGACATTCACCACATGGAAAATGTCAGCTGATTGCAGGACCAAATTACTGGAGCTTTGCCTTCTCGGACACACAAAAGATAGCTCCATTTTTTAAAGAGCAGTTTTAGAAAAAGCACATAAAGGGGGTTTAGTTGCACAGGTCATAATTTTCAGGGAGTCTGAACACATGTTTTCAGGAAGCGGCATTTCCTGCTCAATTTCACAAGAAAGTAGGGCTCTTCTCAAGAAGGAACAGAGGAGTATGGCTTAGGCATAGCATGTAATGATACTGTGATGATGTGGTTAGCATGGGAATTGCGTAGAAGCTCAGACTGCTCTTCTCATTACTTCTTTAACATTCATTCATTCATCAATTAACTGCAAAGTGACTTGATCCCCAGATACCTGACTCCAGGCTGCTATAGTTAAACAAGAAATACAATTAACACTGCAGAAATTACATCCTTACTGCCAGCAGCCACCATGTCCTAGTCTTCACCACACTTCATGTAGCAACCAGCTGAGCTGGGGAGACAGCTGTGGCGAGAGGTGGAGAACAAGCAGATGTGAGTAAAGTAGCCCTTAGAGAGCTTTCCAGAGGGGCTCAAAATATTTTATCCCACCTGTGGCATCTCACTGTCCATCCCTTAAACATTTTTTTTTATTTATGTCCAGAGTCTTGGCACAGGGAGCCATTCACTGCCCAGTGCCAGGCTGAAGCCAGGGATTTAATGATAAGGGAACATGGAAATTAAGCCAATAATTATTTTTGTCTCTAAAGCATGTGCCTGATACTGTAGCATGAGCTTTGTCAGGCCTTACTTGTCTTCATGCCAAATGCTCAAATCAGGTGAGAGTGGGGGGCCATTCAGGAGCATTTTGCTGAGTGGAGGATCCTCAGGAGGACTTCCTTCTCCCCTGCCTTTACCCTTTTGTTTGAGGAAAGCTGGTCCCTGACCTGCCCAGAGCATGAACTCAGTTAACACTTGAGCCAGTTAAAGGCCAAGTAACTTATGAACCTCTCATCTCACTGCAGTTACTGCTGAGAAATTGCACTTGTCCCAGGAGCAGGATCAGGGAACTAAACACAAATCTGTAAATTTGCAGCTGACCTAGGTGAGAAGAGCCCCCATGCTTTAGCTGGCCTCATTTCTATTTCTACCACCAAAAATATTGCCACTCTAGCCACTGAATCAGTGAGCTTGGGATTTAAAAGGGAGCAGTGTCCATGTGATAAAGATGATTTGCTCTTTTGCTTTAATTGTGGTGCTCAGAAGTGCAACTGACTGTAAAAGCTCCATGAGCTCCAAGGTATCAGCTGAGCCACAGTACCAAGCCATGCCCAGGCTCCTCACCCACAGCAAAGGAGGAGTTAAATGCATTTTGTGGCAGTGGTGAAACCTGCACCCCCACCTCATATTTGTGAAGTGCGCACACACAGAATCCATTCCTCTGTCCAGCTGACACACAGCAATCTCCAATGACAGACCATATGTCTGGGCCCTCAGAATTGGTTTAGGCTGAGTGACTGATTTGTCCAGGGCAGAGAAAAAACATCCCTTTGTGGTCCTAAAGAAAGCCAGCAAAGATATTACCCAGCCCAGCTGCCAGTCACTCCCTATTGGCTGATGGAAGCTCTCCCTCATCTGTTTTAGTGCAAAGTTTTTAGTGCAAACCAGTTTCAGCAGTAGGTTAAGCTAAACCAGATTGAATCTGTCCTTCCTCAGCTGAGGAACACCACGCTAGCAGTGCTGTGGGATGTCGTACAAACTCCAGCAGAAGCATCATTGCAAGTAGGTGTTGAGTGCAAACATCCTAAAACTTTTCCTGGTCACTTGCAAAGTCAGTGTGCATCTTTGTTCTCAGTGGCAGAGATCATTTCATTCACTGTATTGCCTGGGTCATTTACCTAAACCACAGGATCCTTCCTGGTTATTTCATATGGGAAGCAGACATACTCTGCATGCAATGGGAGCTGCCTTACAAAGCTTTGTGAGGGGCACTGCAAGAGAAGTGGGTTTCTGCAGCCAACTACTGACACTGAATAGCCCTGCTGCTTTCAGGAGTCCACTAGCGAGACCCTTTTACCACCCATTCCCATTTATCCCTGCCTAACATTGCTAGTTTCACTGACTCTCCTCCTTTCCTCCTAACCCCATCTCCCTTTATGTGATCACCTAACCTCTCCAAAATTAGCAGTGCTATGTTTAGCCTTTTCTGGCACTCCGGGCACTCCTGTGGATGCTGAGATGGTCTCACAGGGACTCTACGATTTTCCACTGCTATTGGAGAGAGGACTGTTTTCAAAACTGCTGACACCAGATCCCAGTGAGTGAACTAAACCAAGAGGCTGGAGCCTGTGAAATGTTCTTAATATAACCAGGGCAAATGGCTCCCATCTTGTGTTACTGAAGCCCCACAGTCATGTGCCCCAGCAGCCCCATGTCCCTGTCAAACAGGAGGGCAAAAGTGTGAGGTCATTTCCAACAACTCTATTTCTGTGACATCATCACAGGAAAGCCAAGCATCTACTCATTTTAGGCATGGGAAGTCAGAGGAAGGGGCAGGCGCAGGACTTAAGCTTTCCCTTCTGCCTCCATGTGAGCCAAGCATAGTTTTGAAGGGTAGAGTGGGGTCATTTTCCTCCACTTTCCTCCTCCTTGGAGGACACTGTAGCCATATCACTGACAGCTGATTGGGAGTGCTGGGCTGAGGCAGCTTTGCTCCAGCCCTCCCGGAGTATGCAAGAGCCATCTACAGGTGATGGGAGATAAGGCGGCACAGCCCCACCTTCCCTTGCCAGCGGGAGGGCAAGATGCTAACCCCGATGCTAACCCTAGCTTCCCTGCGTTAGAGTCCATCTCCAAGGTCACTGCCATCCCTCTCACAGGGCACCCGTGCCTTCTGTGAGTGGCCATAACCTCTTCCAGCTCTTAGCTGCAGACTTCAAGACAGGTAGCCGCCGTCTGAGCTTGCTGGGAGGGCTGGCAGTCCCTGGTGTGGTGAATCCTGTCCAGGGGACCACAGGGAATGTGCCACTTGCACAGCCACCACAGGTGTGAGAGCCCCATGGAGACAACCCCAAAGCAACCCTTCACGTACCTCTAGTGAGGCAGCAGGAGACCAGACCTGTGTGAGGCCAGGAGACTGGATTCACAGAGCAAGAAAGGGACCTTCACCCCTTAATCACCAGCCTTGAGATCTAGCTGGACTTCGGCCATGTTCCAGAGAGCTCTGCTGGTTGCTGCATGGTCCTTGCCTGTGGCAACCTGCATGACCACCGTGCCAACACACAAGAGGAGGCAGAGCCCAGCTGTCTGCTGGAGAAAACACAGTGGTCATGCACAGGACACTAAGGAGGGTCAGTCTTGCACAGAAAAGAGAGGGCTCCAGATGGAGAGCAATGATTGCAAAACATTTAGGGAAAAAAAAAAAATGGGAACCTCTCCTATTCAGAAAGGTTGGTGTGAATTGCACTGGGATGCAGGAGAAGATCTAGACTCTGGAAGACCACTTTTGCTCCGTAGCCCTTGAGAGACTTCATGTAAATCTGTAAACTTTTGTATATTTGCTTTTTTCATCCACGGTTACCATATCAGTTCCTTCTTTCTTCCCCTTGTATTTCAGCATGGACCAATGCTCACAAGAGACAGGAGGAGAACTCTGGGCATGCTCTGTGCCTAAAATTATTCTGATTCCATGAAAAGCACCTGGTGTTTCTCTACCACAGATATTTGCCTAGCTCATTTTTTTTTCACTTTCTTTTTACTCTCTTGCTTCCAATATCTCATCATTCTCTTTGTTTCCATTCAGGGTCTTCCCCCACTACCTCCACCATCCCTCTGTCCTCTTCCATTTGTTTCCTACATATTACTCTCATTGAACACAGCTCTGGCTTCTGAGCACTGTAGCCCCCAAGGGCTCTGTCTGACTGATGCATGGCATATTTTAAAGTGTGGACTTGGCCCCAGCAAGGTGAAAAAGCAGTAGTCAGCATGCATGAGCTGTGCAGCATAATAGAAAATATGACTTTTAATTAAAATTGGTATTTCAGGACCTCTGCTGGTGGCAGCCCTGCTGAAATATGACCTTGGTGCAGCCCCATGGGTTGTAGTGTGACCCCATCCCCAGGAGCTGCCGCTCCCACCATCAGTGCCAGCTCTCGGAGTGATGGGAAGTGCTTGTGTAGTGACTAAATACCCAGCCTGGGCTCAGAGCACTCCATGACAGGATGGCAACAGCTTTGTAGCCTGGAGTAATGACCTATGTGGCAAAGCACAGGTCACAGCCATGGCCCTGCTTTGCATATTGTTTCCAAGAATATCCATTTAAAAATACGTGAAATTGAAATGTTGTGGGATTGTGTCCCTGTTGTCACATGCATAAGTGGGACTAGACCCCAGGAGATCAAGAGCAAAGTCTTCCAACATCAACCCTGTTTATTTGACACAGGACAGAACCTGCTCTTACACCTCCTTCTGCGAAAAACTAATTTCATTTATTCCTTTCGTTTTGGGGAAAAAACCTGCCACAGATGACTCTCCAAAGCACTCTCTGCAAGGACAGCCCCATGCCTCTCCCAGCAGAATGCAGCACCCCAGCTCTCTCTTCACTCCTCAGCCCCTTGAAAGTATCACCACACCTGCAGGAAGGCACAACTGGGGATTAGAGCCAGGGCTCCAGGCACAGACAAGCCTTGATTTGCACCTTGTGATGCTACTGCCTCCCTGTGATACCTCGGGCAAGCCACTTGGACCTTGATCTGCAAAGACAAGCATGACTTCCTCAGTCTGGGTGTCTGTAAACCTGATTAACAGTGCTGCCTTATTTCACAAGGTGCCACAGTGGAAGTGGATGTGCCCTACGGACAACTCGCAGGACCAGGATGGCATCTCAGAGAGAGAAAGCAGTAGCAGGCTGAGCTCGTTATGAATAATTCTCTTAAAATGGAAGCAGTGCTTCCCATGTGTCCCTAAATACCTTATCCCCCTGGCACAAGTGGAAAGGGCACTGGGAACCTCAGCTTGCCCAGTTTGGTTCCCGTGCACACGGTGCCCTTGTACAACAAAGCCGACAAGCTCTCAGAAAGCTGCAGCAGCTTGACGCAGCACTTCTCATTTCCCTCCATGCCCTTTCAGCCAGTCCATGATCTGTGCCCAAGGTGTGCCTCAGAGATGGCTATCTCTCAACTCAAAGTCACGACGTTACTTTCTCCTGAATTTTCAAGCAAAAAAAAATACCTGCTCCATGGGTGGGCTGTGAGATCAATGTTTCCCATCAAAGGTGAAGTGAATTAGTGCTCTGTCCTTCAGGGTGCATCTGCCAGGGGCCAGTCACTGAATAGCACTTCAGAGAAAATCAGAGGGAGAAGAGAAACTAGGTTTTTAGAATTGAAGAAAATACAGGTTTTGGGGCACACCTGATATCCAAAGCCATAGCTCATTTGATAAATAGAGGTAGGTTGGTTGGGGTTTTTTTTTAATTTATAATATTAGGGTGGATCATGGGGAACAGCTCCATAATTTCGACCCAGCAATACCTATCAGCAGAGGAAACAAACAACAAAGAAGACCTGCCAGCAATGCTCCTTCGCCAGCACTGCCCTTGGTGAGGCCCTGGGGCTCCTTGGTGCCAGATCCCAGTGTGGAAGCATGGCTCTCCAGGTGGGAAGAGAAGTCACCAGTGACTGAAAGTAGTCGTTCTCTCTCCATAGGGAGAGGATGGCCTCAGAGGTCTGGCAAGAAAAAGGAAGGACCACCAACAAGAACAAGTTCATGCTGACTGCTGACTCAACATGGCAATAAGGTTTCAGAGTTGGACTGCAGGGCTGGTTTGGATTTGCAGGGCAATGTTTTCTACAGCTCTGGAAGTGGGGTCCTTAATGACTGCTGCAGTATGTAATGGAAGGAAGACCAGGGTTCTGCCATTTAGCCACAGATTTCCTGAGTGGTGACCCTTGAGAGCTTCTCCTGGCTGTGCAAGGACTGCAGAGCACAAGGTACTGATTATCTTCCCACTCTTGCCCTTGCTGAGGCCTGTTTGAGGAGAACCATCCCCAGAGGAGGAGGAGGAACATCTGATGTTGTCCCTCAGCACCTGTCCTTCAGGACATGTGCAGTGGTACTTTGGCTGTCAGCAGAGCTCAGTAAGACAGTCGTGAAAAACCAAGGGACTCCTGTCCTTCTTATCCACAGGTTTAGGCCTTTCACACACCAGCAAGCATGGAGTTAAGACTGCATTTCAGATGAAATGCAAACATTTGCAAGTGTGGTAATTCCCAAAGAAAGCAACAAAACTACCTTCACTCTGCCCTCCCAGCAGTGCTTTTACACAGCCTGCAGCTGAGTCTGCATCGGCCAGCTGCAACAAAGACTTTAATCTTATCAGTGACCATAAAAACTCAAATTCCTTTTAGCAGAATTGCTGATGGGGACGGTAGTGCTAAGCCTGGCTTCATTGCAGACTTGTGCAGTCAACAGAAGGGAAAAATGCTATATCACAAATTCCTGAATCACAGATTCCTATATCATCCCCCACTCCACAGGATCCAAAATGGCTTTTCCTTCCATCTCTCTAGGGGTAGGATTTTCACATTACTGAAGTTAAACAGGTACAATGCTTCCTGCAGGCTCATCTAAAAGTGCTGCAGAAGTGCTCTCCCCTGACGGCAGGTGTGCTTGGCTGCAGGTGGGACTGACAGCTCCCCTGCATGGCTCCACCAAAAAGGCAAAGCAGGACTGTGTGGCTGTGTGCAGAAGTCCCTGGCAAAGATATGCTTCTGCCTGCAAAGTGACGTACGTTCAGCAAGGATGGTGTATGTCCATGGAGATTGCTTGGCATTTTGATGGTGAGAAAGCAAACCTTCAAGTACTCGTCTCCCATCTGGGCTCTCTTCCATGTATGAGGGCAGGTGCTAGAGCTGGAGAGCAATAAGTGGGGTCAGGTCTCAGACATGGAGCTGAGACCTGGGCTACACCTCAGTGGCTGGTTTTGGCGTTACTGACAAAAAAGGTGCCAATAAGGTTGTCTCCCATGGTCTGTAACTTGGAGGTGTGAGCTCCATCCCACAGATACATGGACCTTGGGCAGAAGGTGGTGAGGAAGACCTCCCACATGCATGGACCTTTCCTAGGCTACACTCAGCTGTCTCTCCCTTGCACACCTGCCACTGCCTCATCCTTCCTGCTGTCTCAGGTTCATCCCTCTATCTCCCTATTTGTCCTCTCTTGAGGTATGTATCTACCACCTGCTGTGACCCCACCAGCTATGCTGAGCCTCCCCACACTTTCAGAAGAATTAACCATTTTATATTTCCCTTGCCTCTCCCTTATGGTGCCTGTGTTCTCTCAGCCCATTCACCTGCATGTTTTTCCCTCCCGATGCACACGAGTGGTCTTTGCATGTCCACTTCTCATGTAGGGCTGTGAGATGATCTGAGGACTGCTCCAGCTCAATCTGGTCTCTCATGGAGATGCCTCACCCACGGAAGGAGACTTCCCCTCTGCTTTACCACTGATGGCTTGTCTTGGCCACTGGGAAGACCCCCCCAGGATACCCAAGGACAAAGCACCCATGTGCGAAAGACCTGGAATGACCGTACCCTGCAGAGACACCTGAACACCCACTCAGAATAGGTCCGTAAGTACTGCTCATGGCTTTCCAAGGTCTCACTCCTGATGCTGATAGGAAGTCCCTCTGCTTAACAGGAGAGGCTGGTGGAAATACTTGGCATGCACTTCAGCTGTTGATAAGGCTGGACTATCTGCCAATACACACTGTGCCTCTCCCTCTGTCTGACTTGGAGTGGTCTACAGTTCTCATCTCCATCATATGTCAACAGCTGTGCCTTCTGGCTCCTTCCCCTTGCCTCACCCTTTGTACATCATGGATTATAGTTGCTCAGCACCAGGGTTGGCCAAGACCCCAACGCCCAGGTCCTGTGACATCTGCCTGCTTTGGGAATCGAACCACGGAGGATATCGCAGAGGCACACGGTAGTGCCTCTACACTGAATGCAGCTGCATTCAGACACGTGGCTTCACTTGCAGAAGTGTGCATCTAACCCTGGTGTTGGGCAGATGAGATAATGGGCCTCCTTCCTCCCACTGTTGAAGGCTGGGAGGTGACAAAGAGCCATCCTAATTAGGGGCTACAGAGATGACGCTTCCAGAGAGAACAAGTTTTATTTATGAGCCAGATTAGGAGGCATTAATTGCTTTCTCTCCTGGTTTCTGCTCAGAAAGGTACAGTAATCACAGGAACATTTTTGACATTGTTGACATAGCTTCCCAGCCCTCCTGCTGAGAAACAGGGACTCTTGCATACTTCAAAAGGGCTTAAAGGCTCGGGTTGTGCCACCACAGTAGTAGTGCCGATCTAGGACTGGGGTGGGGGGAATTTGCATTAGAAGGATTAAATACCAGGGCTATTGTGGAATTTTAAACTGGTGTTTTCCGGCTGACCACAGGCCCAGAGCTTGTGTGTGGCATGTTTGAGCCTCAAAAGTGCTCTTGATCCTCTGATCTTTTATTTCATAACATTTCTCCCCACTCCCTCCCTTCAAATGTATTTTGCCTTTCTTTTGGCTGCTGAGCAGACACACACACTAGCAAAAGGAGCACGTTGGGTTGACGGTTCTGAAAGCAGTCTGAAGCTCAGGAAAGCTTTCTTTGCTTGCATTTGAAATGCTGAGTGTCTGGATTACTCTTGTAGTCCTGGGCCCTGAGGTAACAACGAAGTCAAGACAAGATCCATTCTGATCATTCTGATCCAAGCGCCCTGTGAAGCTTTGACTTGCGCAAACACTAAGGAGTGTTCCTACATCTGATTATCTTATGAGATGTGTGTCTGTCTTGTGGTTCATACAAAACCCTCCTGACTTTCATAGCATGATTCAAAATGAGAGGTTTCTTGCAGCTTCATCAACATAATTGTATCTCTGCTGAGACAACCCATTACCAGAACGTCAGTCCATTATATTTCTGGCACTTCTCAAGTACCTTGCTCTGCAGGAAGAGATTGATCCTGTGAGGATGCTCAGCCTCTGACACCACTGCAACCATCATGTTTCTGTGCCAACCTTCCATCCAGCTGTCATTAAACACAGGCTCAGGCTGCACACAGATGTCCTGCTGTGGTAGCAAACCACTTCTTATTAGGTACTGCAGCTGTTTCTGGGTTAACTCTCAGAGTAGTCACCCCCCTGCACAGCATTGTGTAAGAAAATCATGGTTCTGGCAGGGTAAGACATCTGGGGCTGGGGTTTTGGGTTGGTTTTTTTGTTTGTTTGTTTGGTTGTTGTTTTGGTTTGGGTTTTGTTTATTTTATGCTCTGCAGAGAGATGAATAGCCAGCCTTCCAGTATTAGCCTTGCCACATGCAGCATCCCGAAGCTGAGCAAGCCTTGCCTTGGCT
The DNA here is from genome assembly GCA_013397315.1 of Donacobius atricapilla. Taxonomy (NCBI): domain Eukaryota; kingdom Metazoa; phylum Chordata; class Aves; order Passeriformes; family Mimidae; genus Donacobius; species Donacobius atricapilla. The sequence goes on from WBMY01011160.1 coordinate 114,326, forward strand.
TGTTTTTGGGACAGACATTAGAAGCTGGAAAGGACCAGTCTTGGCCCTTAGAATGCACTGTTGTGGTTTGATGTCTGAGCAAGGCCTGAAAGGGATGTGCATGCCCCCGCCTGAAGACTGGGAGCACTGGGGGAGTCCCCTTGCTGCTCCCTCATATCACCACATCACAGCCAGAAGCATCCCTCCCCAGGATCATCATGACAGCCTCATGAAAACAGGGAACCACAGCCTGCTCCCAGCTCTTGCTTAAATCTGGTTGCCTTCCCAGAGCACAGCCCTGTGGTTTACAGGGCACACGCACCCTTCAGTAAGCAGAGCTAGTCTCTTTCCACTGCCATGTGGCCCTTTGTGGCTCAAGGCCCCTATCAGTCTGAGCTAAAATTGCTGAGGACTTAATATGTAAATATATATCTGTTCCTGTCCTTTCAAGAATCACTCTTTCTGGTGTTTCTAGTAGTTATAATTCAGCACAGACTTGGCAACTCATCAAAGCTAGCATCTTCCTGTAGTCTGACGCAGCAAAGCAATAAGAGAGCAACTACTAGAGATCTTGGACCAGTTACACAGAGACACAGCAAGAGGATTGAATTTTTTCCCTGCAGCCATGACTCAGCTTTACAGCCCATCCCCTAATGGGTAGTTTCCCCAAAGTGATGGCTGCACCACAGCCAGCTATCCCTCTACCACATTTCCTCACACATCCCAGGATGAATGCTCCACGGGTAGCTGAGCATGCTGTCATGGAAGCAGCAGCAGATACAGGTTTCAAGAGCAGGTGTGTTCTCACCTGCATTTGACAGATGCCTGTTGATTATTTATAATGCACAAGAGGTGTACTTGGTGCTAGAACAACAGCAAGCAAGACCAGCCCCTTTCCCCCATGAGTTTTCCATGCAGCTTATGCAGATACCAAGAGGCAAGGAAGGATTAGGCATGAAACAGGAAGCTAACCATGTCACAGAGGTGGTGATGAAAGGAGAGACAGAAGGTGTGAGACATTTAGTGGAATTGAAAGGGAATGGTTTGAAGAAGGGAAGAGAAATGGTTTTCTGCTCATGAGAAACAAAACATAAAGAGGTAGCAGAAATTTGTTAGAAGTCCCATGGAGTATTAAGAAGATATACCAGCTCCAGGTTTAAAACAAGCACAGCTCCTGCTCTGGCCGCCCTATCTTACTTGTGCAGTAAGGCTGTTGAAACCTAGGAATGAATTGTCCTAGAAATGCAGCAGAAGGGGCTGCCATTAGTTGGTCTTTTGCAATATGTACGCACGTGCAATATTCTGGATATGTAGCGCAAAAGGATAAGCAGGAGCTGGGGAAATACAGGCATGACAAGATCTATGCTGGGCTGCCTGTACAGACCTCTATGGTCCTGTATACTTGGGAACGATTTGTCTCACAGTAGTCTTGTTCAGATCCTCATGTCATCCTTCTGTTTAGGAAGGGGTGGGCAGGAAAGCACCAATGATACTACAAGAGGGGCATGAAGTCACCACTATTTCCTCACAGGAGACATAGCCTACAATCCATCCTGCTTCACTCTTGCAGCTGCAAACTGTAAGGAAAAAAGCTGCTGACAAAAAGGAGTCCTTTAAATCAATAGACAACCAAATGCCTTTTTGATTCACAGTGCCCTGATTCAATATCCTGCTGGAATAACGATAACTCCCTATTTGATGGTCTACTCAGTAAGACGCCTTTTTGAAATCCTGCACTGACCACATCAGGCCATGCAATTCCTCTCCTCCTTGCCAGGATGCACTTACATGTTGCCTGCTTTAATAGTTGAGTTGGCCCTTTTATTTCAATCACTTCTTTTCATTGGCTTCTGCAACCTTCTGAGACCATTTCAAGCTGATTTTTTTTTTCCCCTGGGCTGAAATTTCTCACGCTCATGCTCTGCCCCGGGTGATGAAAATTTGACGATAATCTGCTGTTGCTGGTGTCTTGACTCAACAAAGTGGTGATTTTGGGCTGGAACAACTGGAACTCACTGATACACTGATTAGAGGAGTACAGAACAAATTGTGCCTCCTCACTAACTCCACACACTCTAATTTTCAGGTCCCAGGATGTCTCTTCACCACTCCTTCAGCAGCCAGGCAGTGTCCAGACTCCAGAATGCCCTCCTTGCTTCAGTCCATGTTGCCTGCTGATCCAGCATGTATGGTCCTGCTATGGCTTACCCATACAGGTCACTTCATTTAAGAGACATTAGCAAAGTGGTTGATATTACTAACGGGAAACATAATCAAACAGACCCTGCTGGCTTAGCAAGCCAAGTCATTGCAGGGTCACACTGCTTTTCATTAACTTATTTTTCCTTTGGCACAAACCTTGCTAATATGTGGCCCCTGATTTTGCAGAGTGCCCATCCTTTTCCCTGTATGCATCCCCTAACACATGGTACAGAGTTGTGCTTTCAAATCCCTTAGGACAAACTGGCCTACTCACAGGATTAAGTGCTGCCCACTATGGTTTCCAGAGCTAGCTGACTGCAGCACAAGACCTGGGGCTCTTGATTTCAGCTGACTTCCTCTCAGTGTGGGGGAGTGAGCTGCCTCTGTGTAGGTTCTTACGGCTCTCTTATGGCTTGTTCTCTCTTTTTTAGGGTCCCTTCACTTCATCTTTTCTGCTCCCCTACACATACTAGTGCCAGGAGACCCCTTCAGCACCACCTTCCCCTCCCTGCAACCGAGCCCTTGGCAACGTGTTCTCAGCTGGGTACTTCATCTCTGTACCCCACTGGTAGCTCAAGATCAGTCAAGGGTGACATCTGAGCCCACATTCTTTTTTACATGGCCCCTGTGCGCTCTGCAACTGTTGGAAAGAGCCCTGCTGGAGAGTTCCATGAAAGGCAACACCAGGCAGTAGCAGAGGACTTTTCATCTTGTTTCACCCCATAAAGAGCCCAGCTGAGCAGATACCTCAACCCAAACATCCGTGAAAGGAGGGTGGAAGAGATTAAAAGCCTTGAACCCCTTTAAAGTCACAAAGTAGTCTGATAGTGAAAGCCTCTGGCACTGGCCAAAAGCTAAGGGGGTATGCCAGGGAAAATTATCCAAAGCCAGGCTAAATTCAAAAGAAGCCCAGAGCTCATCTCTGCTCCCCTGACTCTCTCTTGGCACTCTCCACCAGCTGGGGCACCCACTGCGGAGCCCACTGTGAAGCAAGGCAGTTTTGCAAAAGGCAGACTATTAATTTTGAACCAAAAGGACATTCAGGCAGCCAGCAGGTCTGCTGAGAGGGAGGGCGGGGGGGAGCACAGCACCCCATCCTGCCCAGCTCTTGGAGCCCAGCCCGATCAGCTGGGGCAGGGGGGAATAAAATGTCTCCGGTGTCAGCCAGTGAGGCTTGCCTTCCCTTTATAGCAGCCCTGGTGGCTGAGTGAGAGACGCTGCAGGGAGAGCTGAGCTTCAGGGNCAGCATAGATATTTAAATCATAACCTTCTCTCTCCTATACCCCTCCTCCCCACCAAAAATAAATAAATAAACCCAGCAGCCCCTGTTTTGGCTTGCCAAGAACTTGGAGCATTTGCTGTGCGCTCCCCGAGCCTCACGTTGGGCACCGTCAGCTGAGTCTTTCCTTGAACCAGGGATGCTCACTCCCATCCAGCCTTTGGAGTGGTGCTGAGGACGAGGTGTCAGCAGGGCTGGCCCCAGCAGCTGGCTGGGACCCAGGCCTGTGTCCCTGGGTTGCTGTGCAACCAAGGCACAAGGCTCAGCATGGCAGGGCATACGTGCTGTTTCATCCATGCAGCCGCCAGCTCATACCAGCCTCTCTGACCCCTGGCACTGCACTCATGGGCCCCAGCTGGGCTCGTGGCCTGTCAGGGGAAGCAGAAGGAGAGGCTGGGAGTTGGTGAAGAAAGTAGCAAATATGGGGGGGCAGGGAGGGAAATAAAAGGTATTTTTGAGTGTCAGGTTGTGCCCTTAGAGAGCCACCAGGATCTGAGACTAAATTCTCTTCCACTTGAAACAGATGCCTGAAAAAAGGTCCTACAAACTCCCTGCTCTTTGCAGGTTACAGAGCTATTGCCATTCAGCCCTTCAAGCCTGCAATCTTCCTTTAATGAATTTGTCCACACCCTGGAAGAAATGGAGCTCATTGCAGAGCCATCTCCTGCTCAGTGGGAATTGCCCGAAACCCCATGTTTTTTCCTCCCACCCCACAGCGCAGGACAAAGACTCAGCTCCAGCATCTCCCTTACCCCTTTTCCCTTGAAGAAGTGTCTATTCCTTGCACATGGTACTGCAAAACAGCTCTTTCCCTAAGAGAGCTCTCTGTCATTCTTTACAACTTTGATTTCTGTTTGCACCCTCTGTCCATGGGTCCTTATCTACAAGGCAATAGATTCAGTGGAAAAACATCCATCAGCTGCAAGGTCCATTGAATATGCCTGATATTAATTAGGATCTAATTTGTCGAGTCTTCTTATTCACATGAGTCCTGTGACTGAGACTCCCAGCAGTAAATAGGAAATTTTCTCCCTCTCTGCACCTGGGTTGCAGTGGTTTTGATCAAACAAAATAGCCTGGCTTGAACTTCTTTAGCTGCAGCCCTTGCCTACCACCACTGGGCCGGATGTAGCAGAGAAAAGTGCTTTGGGAAAGGGGAAGCAAGAAGAGGAGCTAGCTTGGCAGAGCACCTGTGAGTAATGAATGTGCAGCGGAATGTCCAGTTATCCCTAGAGTCTTTCTAATAGGATGACCTTCAGGTGAGCAGCAGGAAAAGGAGCTTTTGTTAAAGTGAAGCCTGTGTGCTTTCACAAGATTGGCAGGGACTGAGGTGCTCCTCAGCAGTCTGCTTTCCATTGGACTGTGCATGCCAGTTGTCTGAAAAGCTGAGAAGTCAAAAAAGGGGCAAACAAAGAGCTAAGTGATGCTCAATAGAACAATAGGATGAGCTCCCCCCAGTCTCCTTTGCACATCAACACAGCTCAGGGCAGAATTGTAAGTCCAGGCACCTATAAATTCCAAAAATATAAAGTCCAAAAATGTCTGAAGAGTGCCCTGGTGCCAAATGCAGGTGCTGACTGTGAATATTAGGGCTAAAGCTGCTGCTTTAGAATTGCTTGAGTTGGATTCTGTCCCATTCCCTCCCTTATAGTGCTGCAGCAGGAGAGCTGCTTAGTGCAGCCCAATCTTTCAAATGTTGGTGCCTGAAAGCAGGTTCCAAAATCTTTGTGGAACAGCCCTTTTCAGAAGCTCCGTGCATCTGGATGAATAATGTCAGATGTCCTCACAGCTATTGAAAATTAATTCCAGCTGCCCAACTCTGGTTTTTGGAGCCAAATTTGAGGTGAGTAGGATGGAAAAGTTTAGTTTCACTTGTTAGCAAGTTCTTCAGTTCATACCCAGTGGAGAAAAGGGACTAGCAAAATTTAGGACAGCTACAGTAGAAGACAGTAGAAACAGAAATTTGGTCTGTTAGCAGACTTCCACATTTATTTTTTTTGTAAGCCCATAAATAAATATCTCTTCGATGCCACTGTTTGTTTTTATTCTTCTTGAAAATGGTCCTCCTATTATTTTTACCTCATCCTTTGGCACTCTTTGTAATCCCTCTAGTACATTCTTTTCATAAAGCAATCTAGTCTGAACAGAAGAAAGGTCATGCTTTTGGCCACACCTCTGTTACAGTGTGGGCTATGGCATGAGGTTATGGGTTGTGCCACTGACCGAATGGAAACAGGAATGGCTTTGGGACTGTGTTTCCTTTGTCCTTCAGATATATCTTATGTGCTGGAACGGTGCACAATTGGTTCTAAGGAATGCTTGTTTTTCTCAGTGAGTATTTGAAATCGAGCTACTTTTTCTTCTTCAATTTTGTATAACTCCTCGTTTATATGCACCTCCTTTCAGGGTGAAGAGGATATTCGGGGATGCTGAGCTTCATAGACCACTGGGCTTTGCCTTATCACCTGAACAGACCCCAGGCACTGCTGATTGGACAGACCTGGATAATAGAAGCAGTAGGTCTGAGAGGAGGTAGATTATGAGTATGCAGGGCTGTACTCAGAGGAGTTCCACTCGCAGCTCTTCCCATCAGAGGGAGCCTCTTGCTTGCTGTGTCTGTGGGAGCCATCTTTATCAACTAAAATCAGCTCAGAACCTTTGCCAGCAGATTCCAAAATAGTCCCATCCTTGCCTCCCTCCTTCCAGCTCCCTCTCTTTAAGCAATACCTCCTCAGGACTAGGGGGATGGCAGACATCCCAAGGCAGTGGGGATGGCAGGGAAATTGGAGATATCTGGAGACAACCTGACCTGTTGTAAGGGAGGAATCTAAATGCCAGCCTTCCCATGAGAACTCAGGAGACATGAGGAGAAGGACCAGACCACTTCTTTAAAGTCCCTTTGACATTCAAGAAAATGTTGCCCAAAGACTCCAGAGGGCTGGCTCTTACAAGATGCATCTTCATGATGTTCTCCAGGCACAACTGCTCAACAGAAACACATTTGGCCTAAGCAGGAATAAATGAGCTTGCATGTCCCAGGCCTTTAACCCTTTAAGTCCTGGCTGGTCAATGTACCAACAGACGCTGGTACTTGAACTATGTCCTTACCGAGTTCCACTGGTAGGGAGGAGATGTTCTCATGGCAGAGAACTCTTGGGGGCTGGTGGGGAGGAACAGTGGCATTGTAAACTTGGTATTTGATGAGTTAGTCTCATGTGAACACAGTCCCAGAGGAGAAAATGACACAAAATCAATTGCACAGATCAATACCTGTTCTGATGTATTTCCTGGTGACAGGTCAGATGGCCAGTTGAAGGTAAACATAGTCTGAACAAAGTCTGGGCACAGCAAAATGTTCCAGATGGGAACCAGAAGTTCAGAGCTCATCAGAGCCATCTCCACACACACATTACAGGCACCAACCAAACACTAATAAATGATTAACAGGGCTGCAGTGCATTAGCCTCAGCTTTTGGTCCCCCCCCACTACTTCTGGATAATTTCACAAAAAAGGCAGATGATAGGGAATTGTGCATTTGGAGAAAATAATTAGGTATTTAGCTCTCTGTGAACATTATACAATCCTGAGAATCCTGTTTCCCCCTTCCTAAATGCCTCCCTCAGACCAATCCTTTCAGATGGAGGTTGCCCAAAGGCAGTCCCCTTTGGAGTCCATCCAAAGTCTTAAGCATCCAACTCTTTTCTGAAGTCCTACAGAGTAATGCAGTAACCCTCTTCTTCCTTCTGTGAATTGATCTTTATCTTCAGAATCATCAGTTCTTCATACGATGGTAAAGAGAGACAGTACCCAGGGACGGCTTGTGATGAAGAGCTGATACAAAAAAAATTGCATGGACTTATTGCCTCCTTCAGACCATCCTTCCACATGTCCACTTCCCCTTCATTTCTTCTGTCCTTCAGTTGTGGCTAATCTGGACATCCATCTGCCACTTCTGCCTCTTGGTCCATGTTCCATGCCTGTAACATTACAGCACTGTAATATCAGGAATAGTCTTTCTTTTTTGGGTGCTGCCCACTCTTTTACACTCCATAGTACAGTCACTCTGTCAGACTTGTAACAGGCTGAAGGGAAGGAAGCCTTCATTTATTTTGTCAGGCTCCAGCCCCAGTTTTCAACACAGTCTGAAACTGGTGGGAGGGACTCTAATATCCAGCTATTATCAGATGCAGCCCAAATGTGTGGAAGAATCTGGAGCTGAAATTGGTCTTGTTCTTTCTATTCCAAATGGAGTCGTCATAGCCTTTCTCTTGAACGTGGGCATCTTGAGTAAGAGAAGACCACTGGTTGGGTCTCCAGGAGCAAGAGAGGATGACACCAGAGGAGACTGTGCCCTGACATCTCAGCAGAGCACAGCAGCTCTGCACCAGACAGCTTCATTCTTGTTTTCTGACCTTCAGTTCTCCCTCTCAATAATTTTATTCATTATACAACACCAGGATTAGACAGTGCCTGCTGGTTGGCATGCTCTGATGGGCATTAATACCTGCTGGCACAGAAGCAGGCACATGCCAGTACTCCTGTGTGCTAATGAAAAGGCACCATTTCCACTTCCATTTCAGCACACACAAGGTTTCCTGAGAGCCAGCATTGATCTTTGTGTTCAGGAGAACATGTGTTGTCGTCAGTCCTGCCTTACAGCTCCAGGAGTCCTGCGGCTTAGGGCAGTGACAGAGAGCGGGATGAGGGCAAACTGAATCCCTACAGAATTTTTGTAGGGCCAGGGCTTGTCAGCACCATGTCACACAAAAGAACTCCCAGTTCTAAGGCCCAACAGCAAGACAATACCCCAAGAACACTGCACATGACCTTATTGTCATCTTATCAGATTAGCAGGAACTCACTGTCTCACAGTGCTGTTGGGCACACGAGCCAAGCAAGGTATTTTTCTAAGAAGCGGGTAGTATTTATAATGTCTCCAAATGTTGTGTTGGAATAGTAACTATTTAAAGCATGTTAGACTTCCAAAAGAAAAATGTCCCTTGTTGCTTCTGATAAACTGATTTCAAGGCCATGGGGCTGAGAAGGAATTTGCCCTCAAGCTTGCTTAGTCCAGAACCAACCACTGCAGAGTATCTTGAAGTATGTCTCTGGAGGAACTGATAACGATCACATTTCAACTCAGAGTGGACAATGGAGCTATGGAGCCATAAGGCTGATTCAGACGTCTGCTATGACCAGAATGGACAACATCTGTCCACCTGATCTGTATTTGCTTATGTTTCTGATCTGGATGTGATGTATGGGAATATAAAACCTTTTTTAAAGTGGGGTGCTAAGTGCGGAAATGGGCATGACATGTACTTGCATGGAGGGGCTCATATCCTGCAAGTGACAGATCTGATGTTGTATGGCAAACCAATTTAAAACAACGCTCCAGGACTACTAACAGCAGCCTGGCACTGCTGCAGTTCATGTGTCAGACAGTAAGTCATCTGAAGCTTCTGTGAACAGGACCATATACACACACATGCTTGGTGACAACCACCCATCCCCAGCAAGTTGAGGATATGAAAATTTGCTACTCAGCTCTTGGGGTGTGGGAGTTTTGATTCAGTTCCATGCACGCAGCTCAAGCTCTGCAAACAATAGTTTGGTCACTCCTGGAGCAGTGAGCATGAAATGGGTGTGACTGGAGCGGCTCTGTTCCCAGAAGTCAGGCCAATTTTCTAATGGGAGCTCAACCAGCATCTCTGCTGAGTGTCCAGGAAAGCGGTTTTGGCAGCCTCTCTGGAGATAGTTCCAGTTCAGGAGAAACTGCTGCTAGATTAGGGACAGACAGCGTGCAGATCACGCCTGTGCGCAGCCAACAGCAAAAGCAGACATTTTTGCCAGAGACACTTCTACAGCATGCTTGATCTTGACTTTTTATTCACTGTATTGCATTGTTCTTGCATGTCAGCCCCTTCCACTCCCCTCTGCCTCAGCAGCCTTTCATTCCTAAACCATGCCACATCTCCTCTCTGCCCAAAACTTTCTTTGTTTCCCTGCTGCCTCCCCCGCAACAGGATTTCTCTTCCTCCTCTATTTCAGACTCACATGTCCCCTAGAAAACACTCTGATCTGAGTGTTTCCTACTAGAAGCACAGTAAATACAGGAAATTTTTTGCTTAAACAGAAGGCCCTGCTACTAACCTGCATGAGAAAAACATCCTCTCCTGTAAATTCTTTGGGCTAGGCTCCGTTTCATCCTATCTCTCAGAGAAATCCACCAGCACAAAGCCTCTGTGCAGCTCAGTTGCAGTTAACAAACAGGAACTATGAACTGAGCTTGCAAGGGATGAAACTGACCTTACTGGAATAAGTTCATTCCCGTTTGCAATTATCTGGTGACAGACTTCACCTCAGGCTGAATAAATATAGTAATTCAGTTTCCAGAGCTCCAGTTACTATTTCATAAATGGTGCTCTACTGTGACTTGGCCTGGCTTCAAACAGGGATGAGTAGCTTAGTTCCAATTGATTTGCTCTTTAAGTAAAAATTAGAGCAAGTACAATGCCAGGATTGCAGTCCCCATGTGGAGCATGATATCTCTGAGAGAGAGAATATGGTTTTGGACCTTTAGCTGATAGCTGGGTTCTGAAACCAACTCAGCAGGTGATCTTCAGAAAATCACCATTCTTCAGGTTTTAGTTTCCTGAAGGAAAAAGGAAGCATCATAATGCAGGACCACAGGAACCACTAGAGAGTATTTCCCTCACTTGAACCAGTACAGAGTCTTGTATAATTACATTTACAGTCCACTTCATGTGGTATTTCTTTCAGTGGAGTACTTCCTTCCTAAAAGCATTGTCCTCAAATGCTCATGGGTGCTGCTTTGAAAAAGGGCACCATAGGCATCTAGCAGTCCTCTGACAGAACAAAGCTTTCCCTGCACAGTGCTATCTGGTCCAGATAGGTCAGTAAGTACAAAATGTATCAGTAGACACCTGGGTTTGATAGATGTTATTTTTGAAATGTCAGAAATGAGCCTTCATAATTTGGTGACTATCTGTTCCTAAAACCAGTCAACACCAAGACAAACACCAAGATGAAGATGGTTTTAACCATCTCCATTGAGATTCTACAAGACAGGGCCTAGCAACACCTCTACACAGCAGCATAAATCAAGAGCCAGGGGATACTGACACTTCAGCTGAAACATGTACTGGGGGAACCAGGCTTGGAAATGCTCTGGACCAGCTGAGAGGTTGACTGCATCTCAGGCAGGAGGACAGATGACAGAGCTCTGAGAGGCATGGGATTGGAAGAATGGTGGAGATGTTCTAGATCTGGACAGCATGGCAGCAGCAGCAGCAGCAGCAGAGCTGCATGTGAGGCAACATGGACTGACTGGGGAAGGGATGTTGTCAGGAGGAGTGGTGGTCACAAAGGCTGCATGCACTGGCCTGCAGCCAGGCAGTGCTGCAATCAGTCTCTCACTGCTGTCAGCAGCTGGTGTGGCCACAAACTGAAAGACAAGGCTGTACAGACAAGATTATGAAACCCACCACAGCTGCATGAGTAGGAGCAATCTTAAGTTGTTGGGAGAATGAGATATTAAGGTATGACTTCACACTCCCAGGCTCCATACAACAGAACCACCACTTCATAGCAGTCCTCAGCACACACAAAACTGGCTCTGCTGAAGGTAATGCAAGGGTGCAGTGGAGTATTTCTGCAGGACTTGGAGCTATCTGCAGTGCAGTAGTAGCTCTGGTGACAGTGGCAGCTCTGCATTCATCCGTGAGACACTCCTTTGCATAGGGCTGGCTGCTGGAAACCTAAGATATAGCACGGGGGGACAGGGCTGGTGTTTAGTCCCCTTGATGGAAAAGGGCATGTTCTGCCTCAAGGGTGGCCAGTCTTCCATTTCAGCAGCAGGGAGAAATGAAATGGACTGTTAGAAGGAGATACAAATGTTAAAAATATTCCCTATAACCTTGCCTGGAGATGGTTACCGTAAATAGTAAATACCATCATGAGTGCACCACACCACTTCTTTTTTTTTTTTTT
>WBMY01011160.1:125820-146893 GCA_013397315.1 Donacobius atricapilla
AAATCACTCCTACTGTCGATAAAAATCCAGAGTCACTGATACAATCCCAAAGTTATCCAGAGAGATTCAAAATATCCCATGGCTGACAAACTTAAATAAAAGCTTTTATGTACCAAGGATGCCTCACCAGCACAGAGCTGCAATTCCCTGAGTTAAAAGAGTCTCACAGGACAACTTGTCTTTGACTGTCTTGGCACAGTTCCAGCAAGAAGGATGGAAGATAGCCCTGCAGGGGACAGCCTCAGCATGTAGACAACCACTACTCACCTGTGGCCACGGGCACTGGCAATGCCACAGTCCCCATGGGCCCCAGAGTCCCCTTGGATGACAGAAGTTAAACAAAGGACTCTGCTGAGCAACCAGACACATGGCTGCAGGACTGGCACCACAAGTCACCACTGAGAAGTCCTGGAGGCCAGCCTCAGAAATCCTCAGGTCTGCATTTGTCTCTCAAGGTGCCACCTATCTGCCCCTTCCCTAGCCAGCTGCCTCACAACCAGCTTCTTCTGCAGTTGCAGTTGCTACGCAAGGCTGTTCACATTATCCTGCATGCAGACACTGGCCAGAGCTTGTATGAAGGGGAGAACAGCTAGGAAGATCCTACTAGAGAGCCTGAGAGCCAAAACAAACTAAAAATATACCCATGTTGGCAAGTAGGAGGAGTCCAACATTTGTATTCTCCAGTTCATCACGCTCAGCTCTTGCATTGCTGATGCATGGGGTCTCAAGGTGGCAGAGGGTGCCAGCTCCCAAGGAGAGGACCCATCTTTCTTTCCATAGATTTTTTTTGGCCATCTGGCCTGAAATGTCAATGTAAGATACCTTAAACAAGCCTGAATTGGTGTTTTCAACCAGTATTGAAATCTCAGTCCCTAGGTGAGTGGGCACTGAAAATCGCAAGTAAATTTTGAAAATTCTGACCCAAATAAATAAATAGTTGATACTTACGATATCAAAGCACTGCAATGAAGGGGGAGAACCCTGATGGCTACTATAAACCTCTGTTCATTGCAACTGCACTGGGAATGAGATCTGGGAAACTCCATTTCCGGGTAGGGCAGGATCTCCCCTACTTGCATGTGCACATGCAGTGTTGGCAGTCATGTCCACCCTTGCAACAACTCCCTAACTTTGTCCTGGTGTCCTGCATGGAGGTGAGTTTCACTCATGGCAAACATCTCTCACAGACTGTCAAACTCAAACACGAGTTATTGCCTTGTTGCTGGACTTCACACGAATATGCTGGAAACAGAAAACAAACACACAGAAATCCCCAGCAAGAAAGGACAAGCCAACCTTAACAAGCAAATCCGTTACCCGTAAATAAAAAGAAGGCAATCACAACATACATTGAGCTTGGGGGAGCCAAAAGTCATCTCTTGTCTGTGGGAGACTGATGGCTCGCGAGTTTTCCAGCACAAACTTGCCTGGTGTCATTTGTCACCTGTGAGGGGTAAGCCGTTCCTGAAGGCTCCTCTGTGCTGGTGTGTGTGCGTGCGTGCGTGTAACTCACGGAATTTCAGCAAAGTCGCATAAGAGGATTGTAGTCCTGGTTCAGCTAAAGACTTAGGATTCTGCATAATGTGTTAAGAGGAGCTTAATGCAATCCTACTACTCTGCCATAGAAACCCTGAACAGCAGCCTGTCTGTTCTCACCTTTCCCCATCTGCTAGCCAGCTGTGGAAGAGCTGGCTGGCCCTAGGACTGCTTAAAGAAGCAGGTGCACAGGCAGAGTTTGGGATTCTACATCTGTCTTCTCATGAGAGCAGATTTTTGTGCTCACTACAATAAAAAGACACTGTGCAGGACAACTGATGCAAAATTCATATGGTGTGGAGAATTCGCATTTTTGCATTATCTGGAGGCCTCTGGTGAGTGTCTTATAAGAAAGGAGCCTTCACAGCTTTGAAAGAGGAATAGAGAGCCAGAAAAGAGCAGTTTCATGTCTCAGTGGCAGGAAGTATTCTGAAAGTGAGGAATGGATTCCTGGGCCAAAATTACGTCATCTAGGAGGACATGTGCTATTGTGGAATAAGTTATCATGGCTAAGGCAACACAGGTAAGTGTGCACTTGAGATGAGACCAGCTGTCTGAGGATTAGCACAGGGATGGCAAAGGCTAGGGGAAAAGAAACAGAAAGGCAAGGTACTCATAAATCAGACATGAATGTCAGTCAATAGTGAGGTCAAAAGGTTGGGTGAGGGTGTTTCCTGCTACTCAGTGGCTGGGAAAGTTTGGGTTTTAACAGCCAAGCCAGAATCAGACATATCCTTATTCTGAACTTCTCCATGTCATTGTGTCCCATCTGCGAAACAAATCAATTGTGGAATCCTTTCTCCTAGATTCTGTGTATCTTCTTCCTAGATTCTCAGATTATGACGGTGCAGTGTTACCAACAATCTTGCTACATGCTTAGGCACAAGCCTCTCTGGAGTCTCCAGTCACCGCCTCATATAAATAAAGAAATAATAGTGCAGATTATGAAATAATGCACATTATGAAATAATGATGCTGATTTCCCAAAGTTATGACACTGACTAGAAGGGTAGTGGCACAATAAAAACTGGGGGGAAAAAAACAAAGGAAGAAAATTCATTAAAACCTGGCTTGCACACATATAGCAAAATATAAGTTTCAGGTGAATGTGACTGAGGCAAGGAAAGGAAGGGGACTGAAATATGAGTTATTCCCTATTCTAGAAGACAGCAGAATGCTAGAACAGCATTTCAGTACTCCCCATGCTGGAGAATTTCTGAGTAGAAAACTGGAAAATTAAAAAGGCTGTAACAGCAGATCAGTGATATAAAGCAATTCCTGTTTTTCATAATTGGTCAGCAAACAGGTGATGTAATAATATCTGTCCTGTCCCCAGTAAATAATATTGCGGGGGGTAGTCCATATAGACAAGCTTTATACTTTTATGAGGTTGTATTCTGGAAAGAAGTGACTTTGAGAAGCTCTGAAGAGAGACAGATAATTCACTGGAAGCTGGATCCTGGCAGAGCAAGAAAGCCTAATTTATCCCTCCTGGTAGATAATTAATGAGATATGGAGTAGCAGAAAGAACATTTCCCAGTGACATGGCATTGACAAAACATTTACCATGGGAATGTTGTTTTGGTTTTTTTTTACATTCAAAAGGGAGGCAGAATGACTTGGAAAGGTTCAGAAATGAGCAACAGAAATTACATAGAATCTCTAAGATACTATCTAGGATTAGAAGTTCTTCAGGATACCATATAATTTTTCTGAAGAAACTTAGGGACATTATGATATTTTAATGTTCTACTAAAGAAAAATGTGCCCAAGAGTAGGAAGGCCCATTACCCCACAAACAAAACCCTACTGAAGTCCAATCCAGAAAATGGAACCCATAAAATTCAAGCTGAAAATAAGATGCAGGGGTGGGGTTTTTCTGGGATTTCAGGAAAGAAATAACTGAAATAAATATCCTGAGAAAAATGATTAATTTGTCATGACTTGGACTCTACATCCAGTCTGCAATAATTGCTAAAGTACGTGGTCTAGTTTACCAGAATGTACTGGGTTTGATAAGTACTAGGGAAGAGCAAAACCTCTGGACTGCCAGCTGGCCAGGCATAGCTCTGTGTGCTGGGCTTTGCAAGTGGTGTGACAAGATCAGCCACTGTGGTCCTTGTGGCTGTAACAGTCAGGTCTTGTGATGCATTTTCCATATGTAATTCTGACAGTGGCTTTCATAAGCAGCCAGTGAGGTGGGCTGACCCACTGTGACTGTGACCAGAGAGTCTCCTTCCTCAGTGCCTGATCAAGGCTAAAACCTTCATTGGCATTGCCTAATGACCACTCTCCTTCTGAGGAGATCAATAATGAGAAATAGCCTTGGTGGGATTTCTCCACAATGTCCAAGCTACTTAAAATTTGATATGTGGGCAATCCTGGAGCCAGAACCAGGGTCTCAATGGAGTTTTCCTTACATCTGCTGGCAGTGATTTTATCATCCATGGGTTGTTTTCTCTAGAAGTCTATGTACAAGGTGAGATGTGGGAACCAACCTTTTAAATTTGTTAAGACAATGACTCAGAATTTACACTGCTTTTTACCATCAAAATATCTACCTAATGCTTAAAAGACCATGAAGGAGCCTACTACTTGTCACTTCTCAAAGCTGTGCATTCCTGCATGATGACACAGGGAAAGAAAATGCTCTTGCCCCTAAAGCAGAGGTGGACTATAAGTACCACAGCAATGCCCTTGGGATGTTGATGGATAAAGACAATTCAGGAGAGCAGAGGTGAAGCTTCAGGACTGGGAGGGAAGTCCTAGTCAAGCTGAGCATGTGTTTAGTTGCAGAGGGTGGAATGAGAAACGTTGCTTATCAGGAGAAAGTTCTTCTTTATCTCTGTGCTGAAGCTCTTTGCTAGGGGTGGGGAGCAATTGCACATCCAGAACAAGAGCTTGTCTCTACGACGCTCTTGCTCACAGGGTCTTGTGAAGTCAGGCTCTGCAGAGCACAGGTTTCCCCCTGGGTATTACCTCTGTATTCCAATACAACCAGCTGATTCTGATTCAGCAGTGGTGGCTTCCAGAAACAGAGGGAGCGCCCATCCATCTCCAGACAGGTGCTGAATAGAAAAATGAAAGTAACTGAATAAAAATCCCTGGAAACAGAGATGGTGACAGCAAAAGAGGGGAAAGTAACTTTGTTACTCATCAGTCTATTACCTTTGGGAAGGAAATCGTGTAATTTAATATTCCTCTGGACCATTCATCTTCATACTCCTAACTTGATATCAATAGCTGCCAGGTGGTGCCTGCAGAGGCCATTCAAATCAGATTATGTTATCATAGTTCTCCAGTCATCTCCAAGAGCAGGATCATGATCATGAGAAGGAAATCTAGTTATTCAGGTACATGTTACCTTATTAAAAGTTTGAGCAAAGTACATTGAGCCATTATAATGGGATTAGGGTTTGAGTTCTGTTCTCAGGGTTGCCATGACAGCTCCACTATGGCCAAATGTAAATAATCCAGGCCACTGTCACAGAGGAGTGGACACCAGCATGGACTGTGGCCAAGAGCATGAAGCTTGTAGAGATTAGATTTATCTAGGTACAAATGCCTGGGGCAGAGACTGAAGGAGAGGTGTGGAAGGATACCAACGCCTACTCACAATAAGCAAAGCAGCAGTCAGAGAGAGCATGAAGAAACAGCTTTGATAAATCTTCTAGATTGTCTCTCAACACCCTTTTCCAGCCTTTTCCTTCAGTATTAACACGTCGCTCCAGAAATCCAGTCTTTTCTCATTAGTGTCACCTGTTGTATCAGTGTATGAAGAACAGTTTTTTTCTCCATCCGACAGGAGTTCATAGGGTTTGATGTCCTCCTCCATAGTCTCAGTGAATAGGAATCCACAAAACAATAGGTACTGAAAGGTGCCTTTCAGATACAGACAGTGAGGGACAAAAGCCGAGGCAAGCAGGAAGAGCAGACTGTGACAAAAATCAGCTTCCTGAGCAGCTTTTACAAAGAACTGTCTCACCCCAGAACCAACAACACAGCATCTTTTAACACTACTACTATTTGACAGAACTACTTTAGAGGTGAGATTCTCTGTGTAGGATCTACTCATATATTTCAGCAACACACCAGCTTACCCAGGAAATGTTATTAGTGATGACCCATGGACAAAACGGCCAGATTCTCAAAAAAATCTTGTCTCAGTGTAGGGTGCAGGTCTCTCAGAGAATCCTGAGTATGTTTGAAGCCATATGCCTTCTATTTTAAACTTTGCCTTTTAATTTTTTTCTGGTCCCATCAGCCTTTAAATGGTCACTTCTCACATTTTTGTCCTGTGACTGGTGCATGGCTAGCATGGAAGGCATTTCTAACAACTGGAAAAACAACATTTCTTTTCCAGCTACTCCTGTGCCTGGAATAACACTGACATTTTGGGACCACTTAGTAGGTTCCTATTCTTAATCTCCTGACAAGGAGTCAAAAGTACCTTGTCAAAACTGACAAGGGGTAGTTGTGGCCCCCTCAGAGAATGGCCAAAGCTGACACATCTCCACACACACTTTCCCAGAAGGGTTTATGGCACAAGGTTCAGCTCTTTCCTGTTATTACTGCAATCCTAAACTCACATGGCCAGCACCAGCCCAGATGTGTGCCTTCTAGCCATTCCCAGCTTTTGATGGTATGTACATACATCACTGAATCACACAGAATCACAGAATGACAGGGTATGCTCAGTTGGAATGTACCCGTAAGGATCATTGAAGAACAACTCCTGGCCCTGCACAGGACCAGCCCCAAGAGTCAGACCATGTGCCTGAGAGCATTCTCAAATGCTTCTTGAACTCTGTCAGACTTGGTGCTTGACCACTTCCCTGGGGCCTGTTCCAGTGCCCAACCACAGGTAAGAAAAGAGAAGTTTTAACACATGCCAAACCCTCCACATTTATATATGCAACTGCTGGGTAAGGAAATGCTGTCAGTATTGCAGTGCCCTGGCAGAGAACAGAGCACACCCCTACCCCTTCTCTGATTCACTAAATATGCAGGACATTTTCTCCTGACCTATCACTCCACAGCAAAAAGAAGTGTGACATGTAGCGCAGCAGAAGACTCTCCCCTTTTGCACAGCGGCTTGAATGAAGACAAATTCCTGATGTCCATCTGCAAAGTGCTCCTGGACCTGGGATTAACTCCTGGAAAACAGTTACACACTTAAAACCTTCAGCTGTCATAAAGCCTTTTTCACACACTCCCTCCCTGGATTGTTCTCCAAACCTGTCATGTGCTCAGGGATAAATCCCTTGATGAAAAGACTTACTTTTTTCTTCTTCACATTATTTTAATATATTTTATAATCATTTTAGTCAGCATTTTTCTTTGGAAATGCAGAGTTCCGGTCTTGGAGTGGTGAGAACACCCATGCATTCATGAAATGCAATAATTTCTGTTATGGGTTAAATGGGTACAAACATGCAATGCAGATCTGCCTAGGACAGGGCAGGAATCCTTTCTCCTGGGGACTCAATGACTCAGGCAACAAAAAAAGAGGCAAGGCGTTGCCCAGTCCTGGGTCTTGGCATCAGTCCAGGCTCTTCCCAGCTTCTCCCAAGAGATCAATTCCCTAGAGGTGTGTGATGGAAAGAACAGGGCAGTGGAGTCTTATGGAGATGGCTGGAGGGTGACCTTCATCCCTGTAGGGAGAGCTGGACCCATTAGGTCTGAAGAGACATGCAGGCTCCTCCGGGCTCTCTACGCAGAGCGCCAGCCGCAGTGGACTTCTTTATATGAAATCCTGGCCCTGCTCACAGACTACCATGTGTCCAAGAAAATCCTCTTTTCTCTCATCCTCTCTCTCCCCACAAAGAAATTCTTCCACTGAATTTCTTAGAATCCCAGAATGTTGGCCATTTAGCTGAAGTTTCTGGACGCAGCACAATTATAATTGGTCTCTCATGGACAGGCTCAGCACGGAGGCCAAAAAACTGCAAGGGTTATTAATGACTGAGTTCCCTTCTACTTCCTAACAACCAGACAGGCAGGAAAGCTAGAGGGGAACACTTGGGGCTGAGCCACTACTCTGCACTCATACGCACTGTTCTGCTGCTCCAGCGCCTTCTTGCAAACACAAAACTGTTCACAGTGCAGACACCAGATAGCACTGAGAGTTGTGAAAAGCAGATCAGGCATTCAAAAGCCACTCTGGTGCTCAGAGAACATTTTGGGGGCCTTCTCCCTGCAGCTGCAGTGAGCATCAGGGTGCAACCTTTACAAAGGCACCTGGCTTGCCACAGGCAAGGTTGGAAGGATTAACAGATACAGCTGGAAAGGCAGACTGAGAAAACAGCCAGACAGAGATCCTTCTCTCTCCACCCCTCAAATAAAAAGACTGTCTCAGGAGAGGTTCGAACTGTGCAAGAGTCATATTATTACGATTATTACATTCCCATTTTACAACAATCACCTGGCACAGTGCCAGCTGGCACTGGGAAGTCATTGCTGCTTCTCCTTCCTTGCCTGACAAACACCGTGACAAGAATACAGTCCTTGTTAGGTTGAGAACTGAGGAATGGGAGAGGAGAGGTCAAAAACACCTCCTTGAATAATCACTGACAAGTAAACAGAGCTGCACTTGGGAAACACATTTTTTAAACATATCTTCCCTGAGGTTTTTGGGGAGGGGACCTTGATGCATGGGTTGGGAAGGTGAGCATGTTCACACTTGGGCATATTTCTGTGGTGTCAAGCAGCCTAGTGGCAGCTAAGAGGAGAGTCCGTGATGCCTTCATTTCTCAGGGGAAGATAAAAGTCCATGAAGCTGAGAATTTAGGGACTCATGCCAACATAGCAGCTTGGGTAAATTTGGACTGGCACTCCATGCTGGTCACGGCTGTGCTCAGCCTTTGATAAGGGTTTGTCCCACAGGAGCTCCTAGCAATCTATGGTCATTCCAGCAAGCCATTCTCTTATCAAAGGTCATGTCAAAAATTTGGAGGGAAACAGGCCCAGTAAATGCAAAAGACATAGGGCATTGTTTATTCATGTTGATGTTACTAAAATCATACCTCCCCCTGACAAAACAACTGTATGGAAGCACTGAGAAAAACTGTGGTTGTTTCATCAGCAAAACTGTGCATGTCAGCTGCTGTGGTTGAGTAATTTTACACTGAGTTTTGTATGGGGGCTAGCACTAAAGATTTGGAAGTAGTGGATTTCAGAAAGACTTATGCCTAACCTTGAACATGAATCACTTGTACCAATAAGACAATCTAAATGAACTGTCACCAGGGCACAGTTATTAGGTTTGTCCAAATGTGCATCCTTTTCCCTGCCAGTCTGCTAGGCCAAGACATTAAACTCTGGTAGCTGAAACACCGATTTCACCCAAGCATCATTTGCACCAACCTACCTGAGCAAGGCAGGACAAGATTTGGCCTGTGCAGTCTCTGGCTGGTTTGATAAATAAGACAATAGCTGTGTTCTTGTCCTGCCCTAATTTTCTAGGGCTGGCCAAGAGACTCTGTAAGGGGATGTCCCACAAGGGACATTGATGTATCAATGTTTGGCATCTCCTCCCCATAAATAATTGCCCAACTATTGTCTCCCTCTGTAGCGAAGGTCCTACATTTGGTCCTGTTTCTGTTGCACTTTTTCTATGACCTATCTATGACCTTTTTGCACCTTAAGAGCAAATCTCTTAATTTCTGCTATATCTGAGACAAGTTAAGCTCACTATCTTAAACAGACTGGGGCTCAGATGAGGCGTCACGAGGCTCCTTGGACAAAGTCCACCAGCTGCTGTCTCTTGAGCAGCCCCCTCTGAGATGGCAGCAAACCAAACCAGTGCGCTGAAAGTGCCAGGGCCTTTGTGATCCACGGGCAATCAAAAAGGCAGAGACCAAGAAGGGGTCCATACTTCATTTCTAGTCTGCAAGGTTCAGGAGGCTGGTACAGCCTCCTGTATAGCTCTGCGTCTCCTTCTGTCCTTCTGTCCTTCCTTCCACATGCAACTGATTCAAGAGAGTAAAAGGGTTCTGTGAAACAACAAGTAAATGAAAGAAAAAGAGACCTCTGGTGAATGTCCAAAGGCATTTGTCAGCAAGACCCTTTTAATGGCCAATTCTGCCTCCACCTTCCTCCACAGGACAAGCATCCTCATAAAAGAGGGCTGCAAGGAGACTACAGATATCAGGCCCAAGATCACAGAATGGCTATTCCACAAAGCATGAAAGTGAGGGAAAAAGGGGAAAGGAGGGTAACAGCTAATACTCTTCAACAACCTGTCCTCTCATGCTTTAGTAAAACTGGCACTGTGATCTTGCAAGACAATAAGGAAGACAGAGTGATCTGCCGCCATCTGCCCTGCGCCCCTCCTGTGGTAAGATTTAGACTGAGCTGTCAGTGATCAAACACAGCTGGTGAGAGGGACATAGTTCTCTGTCTGGATCTCTTTTGGCTTTACTTGCTCCTCCTCTCTTCCCACCTTGCATTTCCCATATGTACTTTGAATTATTAAAGATCAAATTTCCTTGGTGATGGGTTTGCATTAATCTTGGGATATGTTTGCATTGATATTCCTCTTAGTTCCTTCTCTTCCTCAGAGCTACGATCGTTTTGCACATGGATAGGGAATAATTTTTTTCAGGCATGAAATTCAACCCAGATCCAGCTGAATTAAACACGTGATTTTTATTGGGATGCATGTAATGGCTAGGTCACAAGTAAAAGATGGCACGGGAGTTGTGGAAGATTGTCCACAGCTGGCACATGCTAAAGCCCTTCAAGCAGCATTAATACTGTGTACCACTCAGGTGGATTACACAGGGAAAGAGAGGGCTGGACAGAGAGCCAGCCTTCAAACATGCAATTGTGGCACTCTTCTTTTGGAGCAGGAATGGCTGGTATGAACAGCTGGTTATTGTAGGCAATGTCCCAGCTTCCCTGTCTCCAGTCAAGAGTGCTACACACCACAGTGGATTAGCCCTGGTGACCATGGGAGAGAAGTGCAGACTTTCTGAATGACCAGTGCTTTCTGGGTACAGCACAGATTTGAAGGGTGTGGACAGAAGTTGAAAGTGAAGGACCTCGCTTATTCAGCTCCCAATTTATCAGCTCTACTGAGCCCACACCAAAGCAGCTGCTTCCTGTTCTACGTATGCCTGTATCTCTTTTCCTAGTACCCAATAAATACTCATCAATAAGAGCACTTAGTGCTTTGTCACATGTTCTGCCTACTAACCCCAGACCAGAAAATATTTGACCCTGAGTGGTGTTTTCTTTCTCCACAACCATACTTTGTAGTATCAGACTTCAATCTATGTCCAACTCAAACTTCAGCTAAAGAATGTGTTGTTGCTAATGTATAACCAGGGAGTGTGAAGCTGCGTGTGAGAACAGCACACGCTACCGGAGTGAGAACAACAGCATTGTGCTGCTGCAGAGCATTGTTTGATGTACTTTTTGCAGGACTGTGTCTGGAGACCTCAGGTTGAAGCTAGCTCCAAATGCAGCTGCCTGCCTGTTCCAAGGACAAAGCACATAATGGAAAAACTGAAGACTCATCCCTTCTAGGTGTTTGGTTTTAATCTGCACTGCTCAAAGATGCCTAAAATCTGACTAATACCAAATCTCTCTCTTGCCCCATGCCACACTGTCTGGAGTCTGGGAGGAGATTTAACAGCAAACTCCCTACGCCTATGGACCTGGCATCAAACCTTGCCTCTCCAAAGCTCAATTTGCTAAGCCTGCTGTTGGCCACATCCCATTCCTCTCACATGCAAAACTTTTGCTGTGTGATGAGCTGGGAGACACTGGGGCAAAGGAGAAGCAGCCTCCACGATGATGACTTCAATGGTGTGTTATGCACAGCAAAAAAGGCACTTCCTACATTTAGAGGACTGCAAAGGCATATGTGTAGTCATTTAGCGGGAAGCATTCCTGCAGTCCCACGGAGAGCGTGCATGTGAATACACTGCATTCCCTGGTGCCAGCTAACATCACCAAGGCTTGACAAACTGGCACCTGCTCACAGTGGGCAAAGGTGGTTCAATTAAAATTCCCTTGGAGCAGCTGAGACGCTCCAGTTTGGCAGCTGGCGTGGCAGTTGCGGAGCCAGTGTGGGTGAGTAGGTGAGTCGCAGCAGCACTGCTGCAAGCAGCACGGGGAATCCCCTGGGTAGGAGAGGCTGCATGAGCCAGGTCAGAGCTGCCTCCTACAGCCACAGCAACCACCCCAGATGCACTAAGTGCTTCCACCCACCACAGAACATTTCCTAATACCCTCTGACAAACCCAGCATGCTGCCGAAGGAGAACACAGTTTGCCTGCAGCTAGAGTGCCCAAATCCAAAATACGTGCCACAAGCCAGCATGTGCGAGACCAGACAGAGGCAGAGAGATCTTGCACAGTGTATTCAGAACAACCAGATGGGACAGTTTTCACTCACAGCAATGAGTGAAATGATGGCAGGCCAAGGTGGCTGATGGTGAGCTCAGCCCTCATGCAAGGGGAATGCAGCATGAGGAACCAGCCAGGAGCACTGAGCAAGGGTCTCAGAGGAAATGAGAATTCATTTTGTGGTTCAAGTGGTCCCAGGAGGCATCTCAGGAAGTACTCAGACTGGGAGCAGTCTCTGTGACCCATAGACTGTTGGTGAAGAGACATCTTGCTGTATACAGACAACCACAGTGCGCTGCAGGAGTCCTGCTGCCTCTGCCAGATTTGCTCTGGTTACAGACTGTGCAGGGACTCTCTGCAGAGACTGGGCCCGGAATGGGACCCAAACTTTGACAATCTACCCAGGACAGAAGGAGGACAACCAGACCCTCATCTCCCCATACTGCCATTTTTGGAGCTCTTCTACAGGTCAAGCCTAGAAGGGTCATACTCTGAGGTGTAAAAGCGCTCAGGCAGCAGCCCTGCTGATGACTGTGGTGTCTGCACAGGAGACAGGATTGTTTGGAAAAACTTGTATGCGTCATGAAACCACCTGTGGCACATCAGAATAACACTGCTACTCTTGAGGCCTGGCTTCTGTCCCCAGCTTTGCCATAGTCTTCACAGGGTGATACTGGACAAACCATATCCCATATGTGTGCCTCCACCTGGGAAAATGTTGCTGCTTTGAATTAGAAGGAGGATAATGAGAACAGACATTTGGGCCCCAGGGCTGAAGGTTCCCACCAGCGTATAGTGTCAAAGATGACATCATGGCATGTGAACAAGCATTTACCCTCAGAAAGAGAAAAATAGCAGAAGCATGTGTAATCTGCCTTTTGTGCCAACATATTTTCCTTATGTAAAGAGAGGCTCTGGCGGCCCTAAGGAGGCTGAGAGATGCCCGTGCTCCCCTGCGAAGGTGGAACTATCAGGGGAGGATGCCAGCATACCCGCCTGGGTAAATTTGTGCATGCACTTCATGTTGTAATAGACTTCAGTATCTGATAACAGAGCCCTGCTGGAGTCTGGCATGAAGACAGAAGGAATCAAAGGTCATGCCATGAATTCCAGTTATGCAGATAGGCATCTACAGTCAGAGGAAGGAGCTCAAGAACAGGAACTGTAAACTGGTGGGGAGGGCTGAAAAACAGAAGCTGGTCCAGGGATGACAGGTATGGGTCATTTTGGATCCTAGCTGGACATTTGGTTGCACATGTTTGCCAGGGACAGGGGAGGGTGTTTTCCCTGATGGAGTGAACATGAACTCTGCTATTACTAGTTTAACAAATAGATGAAACACGCAGCAATAAATGCATTAAATAGCTCGCACATGTTTCTCCAGAGGCCTCTACCTCATGGAGCAGCTGATTCATGACACGGATGGGCTGATCAGCAGATAGGTAGGAGATGCAAACATGCAGTGTGTACTTTGCACCAGGGGAACTTTCTGCACGCGGAAACAGCTGAGAGTGGATATGATACAGCACCAAGTTGCTCTGCTCACTGCCTGCCTTTGCCTCATGAGCCTGATGCTACCACTCACCTTGTGCCTTACTCCTAGCAGATGCCTGGGTGGCGCAGCGCTCTGTGATGCATTCTGGGGACTGAGAGAGTTCACACAAGGAGAGAGACTCTGCAGCTGTAGGCAGAGATGGTTCAGCAATCCCTGCACAGCAGAGCTCTGGGCTGTGGAGGCAGGAAGAGTTCTAAATTCCTGTGGTACCCAGAAGTAAGGGATGGGATGGGATGGGATGGGATGGGATGGGATGGGATGGGATGGGATGGGATGGGATGGGATGGGATGGGATGGGACAGAAATGAAGAATGGGGAAGCAGAAGAAAAGCTCCTAGCAAGCAACTGACACTTCTAGTTGTAGTGCAATAAATTATTTCTTTCTTCTTATTCTTCTGTGAAATGATTCCACTGTTCACAACATTATCTTCCAGCTGCAGACTAGATGTGCTTACTCTGCCTTTACTTTTCAAATCATGACTTCTGTTTCAGTTCGCCTGCTTCATAGCTGTTGCTTTTTGCCCCATCACAGGTACTGACAAAGGCTTTGATGACAATCTAAAGTCACTTTTGAGACAGGAAAGATCTGGTAAACAGGCAGGAGGCTGAAATAGAGGTGCAGCATATGCAGGGACAATACAGACTGCTAGCATGTGTTATCATCATGCATCTTTTTTCTTCACTCCTCTGCTGTTAGTGAAATAGTCAGGCAGCGACAGAAGCTACCCATAAGGAATTGAACAAGGGGTTGATTTTTCACAACTGAGTAGTCACAGATCCAGACCACTGAGAGCTGGTCCCAAACTCCTGGAAAACTGATGGGGGAAATCTGATGGAGTTCAGGGAGGCTTGGCTTCAACTTCACGGAGAACAGCCTGAAATTGAAACATTGCGTGCGTACAACCCCACCCATTTAGTAACTACAAGGAAACTGGACTGAAACTGATAAATCTGAGCTTCAGTGAACAGATTAAATCACTCATTTAAATTAGTAAACAGGAGAGCTTATTTTTGAATATTAAATAAAACCTTCTTTTCCATTTATCCTTTTAATTATTTTCCATAAAGAAAGGTTGATAGTCATCAGGCTGTAACCAGAAAGACTGTGTCTTAAAACCACATACAGTCTATCTACTAAATTACTGTTACCAGCAGACAGTTTTATCTACACATATTTATTTACAGCTTTACATGGTTTTTATTAGATCTTGATTATTACAATTTTCTATGCTGTGATATACTGTATTATGTATTTTTAATTTGTTATAGGATGGCTGTTTATCTTTAGAATTGATTCATATCAGGCCACAATTGGAATGAATTTGAATCCATTAAAAAAAATCTCTAAAAACATTTATATTAAACTCTTTGTTTATTATTTATATAAACCACCTTAATTGCAAAACACAAAATAAAAATTAATATTAAACAAAAGGACTTGTATCAGTGGCTAGTGGGTTAAACAAGTTGTTCCAGGATGCCATATACCCTAACACTGTAGATCTGCTGGATCTTGTTTGCTCATCCTCATTTTCTCATAGGTCAGAGGAGAAAAACAAGCTTACCTGGTTTTTTTCAAACTTCATTAAGTTTCTTAAGTTTGAATAAGCAAGTCACTGAATTTAGGTTGTTGAATAAACTGAAATAGAATAAATAGTCAACTTCTACTCATGGAGGAGCAGTTGGTCTCAAAAGTGGATTTATCACTTATCAAGCTTTGGTTCCAGGTGCTTAGGCAGTGTTTTGGTTCAACTTTCTGAACCGTTTTGGCAGGAAGCCTGTGTAACTTGATATTTAAAAAAATAATCAAGACAAGAGATACTTTTTATCAAATATACTAAACATCTAAATACAGATGGCCATTGTTCCACATTTAAATAGCTCTATTTCAAAAAAGAGAAAAATAGATTAAACTTATAATTCTTAAAATTATTAAAAGTCTGGCATTGTTATCATAAGTCATCTGCAATGGATATAAGAATAGGATGGAACTTGCATTTCCTACACAGTGACCAGCCTACTTTAAGTGACCACTAGGAGACTGTGGGTGGCTTCAGCACCACAAATCACTGCCCCAGAGAAAAAAGTGCCCACCTGGGAATTACAAGTATCCCCCAAGAGAGCTGGACAGAGCTGTCAGAGTAGTCATGTCTGCTTGGGTTTTTTTATCCTCTTCCACCCACCCTGTTTTTCCTGTTACTACCACAAAGGAAGTCCTTCTATACTGTTTGTGAGACTGGGGGAAGACCCTAGACAACATGAACAGAGCATAAAATCAATGCGGATATGCCTGCTTGGATTGGAAAGGCACCTGAAACACCACCCTGAAGATCCTGCACCCCTGGCCTCTCTGTCCAGCCTAGGAAAGTAGTCTAATCATGTGGGAAAGGGGCATAGCCTCCCTGAGGGACAGCGTGAAAAAGGCTCACACATGCTGTCCTAAAAGGTTGTAATATTCTTCTGTTTTATTGCCAGTTTGCATTAATTAATTGGCTACTGTCTTCTTTCAGAATTGTCTCAACCAAGAAGTATCTGTTCGTGATTTATACTTGGCTCTCCCCTGATAAAAGTTTTTCCACTCTAACCCAGCTTGAGCAAGACTTGCCTCCTCTTCTTCACACCAACTCCAGTGAAGTCTCATCTTCCTGCTTCTGCCTCTCTTTGTACTAAATGCCATGGGTGATCCAAATGGACAATCTTTGAGCCAGTAGCCTGTCTGCTACTCTTCCATCACTAGCACTCAGTCTGTCTTCTTGCCTGGTGGCAACAAACATGTCACCATTAAGAGAAATTGTTGCGGGGTCAGATGCTCCTAACCTCCAACTCCTCTGGTTTCAGCAAGATGAATCTGTGTTATGCCAGCTGAGGATCTGTTCCTTGAGGAAAACAAGGCCTATCAGAAAGGCTGCACAGGGAGGAAAAACAGGGTTTCTTAAAAGGTTAGCTAACACTGCTTTAACTAAAGTCCACCACAGCCCAATTTCTGGAGGCTTATGGCACGTAAATCTTGGATTAATTCGATATTCAGTAGAGCTTTGCAATCCACTCGTAACATTTTCCAGTTCAGTTTGAAGAATTGGGCCTCTCCTGAGCCTCTTTTCAGCATTTCTCCAAAGCTCTGGATATCCTTTTCCAATGAGGGATTTGGAGGGGATGCATTATGAGCAGGACACTAATCTGCTCCTCACTGTGGCGTGTGAGGAACAGAATCTCAGATGGCATCAAACGGCATTTGAATCTCTATTTTGTCCCTAGTGTAACCTGATGGAGACCAGTATGAAGCCCTTTCAGCCCAGACTCCAGTATTTAACTGCTAGAGATGTTCTGGTGTCAAGTTTTCACAGATGATTTTAGGTGGAAGAATATATCTAGCTCCTAAATCAACTTGAGTAGAGAATGCAGTTTGCTGTCACTGCTGGCACACTGCTGTCAGTCATTGCTGTTCAGAAATTTTATATACATCTCAGGAAAGAGCCATGACAGAGAGAAAACCTGAAGCTCAGTCTGATAAGGAATCATGGTGCTCATGGTGCTCACATTTTTAGTTTCCAGGTTCACTCTCTCTTTTTTTTTTTTTTTTTTTTTTTTTTTTTTTTTTTTCCCCTGAGAGGTCTTCTGTTTGCAATTCAGTGTAGGCTTCTGGCTACAAGAAACAATTAAGCATGCCTCTAATCAGGACGGAAACAGAAAGGTACGAAGAGAAGATTAAGATCAAATCCCCAAACATAAAAGGAAATACAAAGCAAAAAACTGAAAAGTGGAACGGCATGCTTCATCTCTATCATTGATAAAATATTTTGCAATCCTGGAAAACTTAATAGCTTCTTTGGTATAATCTTTATGACCTTAAAGGGGTGATAAGGAAGGTAATAAAAAACTGTTTCTGAAAGGTTATGCATTTTCCTAGTCAACTCAGTTTTTCCTTCTCACCTCCAAGGCTAACATTCAAAAGGAAGTTTGACATATATGGGCTGTGTCGGAACTTGGAAGCTGTTTATTTAGCTTCTCCCAAGATACTACCTGTGGAACCTTGCAGAGCAGGGCAAGAAAGGGAGCCCTGTGAAGTGACAACAGCATCAGAAAAGTGAAGGGTCCATAGCTCAAACTGCTCAAGTTTATTAAAACAAAATAGGTCAGTGGAGTTGCCCAGAGGGTTACATAAGGCAGAAAGTAGCACTCCACAGGAGAGGAGAAGGAAGCCTGTTAAAAGGCAAAGCCACTCCAGTTTGTTTATGGCCAGAGATAACTGTCTTGTGGTGTGTCTGTTCTCCACAGCTGACAGAGTAAATCACATTCTTTATCTCCACAGCATATGAGAATTTGGACTGGGCTGTTGTTTTGTGAGCTGCAGATTAAAGCAAATGAGTCTGTTATTTATTATTATGGCTAGCATTGTTATTTTGTTCCTGCCATCTCTGTATTTCAATCTCTATTTAAGGAATTTCACCACAATGCTTTCTTGCAGGGAATGTTAGGTATCATAATAGAGGTAGGGATAAAAGCTTGATCAACCTGAAAAGAAAGGTGGCTTGGTAGTTGTGTACAGGCAAGGGAAATGATCAAATGTCCTTAGGGATCCTGACATCCTCACTCTGGGCTGGAGGTCAGCATGAAGTCGGATACGACATGTGGGAACATGGAAGTGCCTGTGGCCTGCTGACGCATCTTTCCCAGTACCAATCTTCTTCTGTTCTGCCTGCTCCTCCTGTGCCGTAAGTCCAGCTTCATACCTTAAACACTGTCCTCTGTGTCCCAATTCCCTGGTCCTTGGTGTAGACAGGCATCTCTTGCAAAGATGTTAGGAAACCTGCAGCTCTCACATCTCGGTAAGGGTATTTTCCATTTCAGGTATCCAAATCTCAAGTATTTATCCTTCAGAAGCGGAAGCCTGCTGTCCCTTTTCATGCCTCCTCTCTGGCTCCTGTGTTACACTGCTCCTTCCTTTCCACAACTTCCACTCAGTGATGGGGCAGAGCCACTTGTACTGAGAGCTCTTCCCAAAATCCGGCAGCACCCACGTCCCACTGAAGCTCATACGATTAGAGAACACCTGATACCACAGAAAACAGGAGTACTATTTTCCATGTTTTCAGGTCTATAAGAACAAAGCAGAGCTCTTTCCTAGTTTTTAGACTGTCTGATCCAATGACACCTACCGAGTGGGCCATGACCTAGGAAGCTTCTCAGCAGCTTCAGGAACATGTTCCTGGGAGGAAACATGAAACACATGCCTTTGAGCCATTTGCTGGGAGCTGGTCAGAGGAACAAAGGACCTTTATCTTCCATGGGAAAATGCTGAATCATCAAAATCCACAGTTTTCATAGGGGCACATCGGTTTTCATTACATTTTTCAAGAAGAAGTTTCTCTAATGCAGGATAGAAAGCAGAAGATTATTTTTATTTTCATGGAGAGTAGAGAGTTGAAAGAGACAGACTGGGATAAAAGGCTATAATCATATTCAGTCCGCTGGACAAACAATGTGAGATTCAGCTCAAGTTTTGCTCTGCCTGGTCCAGAAGCTGAAAATGCTCTGAGCAAACACCTGCATGCTAGAGAATAGCTGGAGGGGACAGGGGAGTAAATGTCTGTCCTTGCAAAATTTTTGCAAGATACATTTGAAATGGCCTGGGTCTGTCCCATGTCAGAATAGCAGTTCTGACACCCTGCAAACATCTGCACCTGAGGATTCAGCCCTCCCAGCCAGATGGATGGTTTACATTCTCCTATACCTCATCTGCATCCTTCCAACTCACCAAGCTGTAGCAGCCTAAGTGCCACATGTCGGGGTCACATCCCTACAGTAAAGAAGGGGATAAGACACAAGTCCTCTCCTTCACTCAGAGAACTGCTTCCTTTCTTTCCTGTGCTGAAACTTTTCTCCTTATCAGCCAACCTCTGCCACGCCAGCATGGAATAGGCTTTTGGCTGCGAGAGCACTGGTTTCTTTCATGCTACACCTATTTACCCCCACAGAGAATCTGGGCCCCTGGAGCACCACAAAGATGCTCCCACCACAGCACTCAGCCCTTTCCGGAACAAGCTCACAAGAGCACTGCACGCTTCCCTCCTGATCTGTCAGAAATGCATCAACCTCCTGCTGCAACATCCACCTGGACAGGAATGTTGCTCTTAAGGGTCACTTTCTCCCCCCACCAGGTCTGCCCCTGTCTTGTAGGATCTTGCTGCTGAGTGAAATGCATTTTCTTTTGGCACACAGATGCCTTTATTTGGTTGGCTCTGCTATTTTTAAGGGATCACCCACAGCCCATGCAGCTCTTACCCTGAGCTCTCTTCCTTTTTGGTGCCCCTGAAAGTGTGCCTTTTTCTGATTAAATTACACCAAATCTCAATTCAAAAAGGACCTGATGTGATTTTTTTTTTGTGGGCCAGGCTTTGGCAAAGCAGAAATTCTTCTCAGGTGCAGCAGCTCTGTTCTCCTAACAGGTAGCCATTTCCATGACTAGTATAGATATTCATTCCTCCTCACGTGGGGCTGGGAGCCTTAATTCGGGGAAGGGAAGAGCACAGCGTGACTTGTATGGTCCATAGTGTTACAAGCCTTTGAAACTGCATTTTCTAGTCCTTCAGCTTCTCGCTGGCTCCAAGAGACCGAAATTTAAAGCAGGTCTGTGCTCTAGTGAGTAACTGATGTAATTACGCTCGCTTGTTACAAGGAGAAGCTTTCACAAGAGGGGGAGGCGGTGGCCCCACGCCAGGAGGTGTGTCCCCGATGACAAGCCGCGGAGCCAATCACAGCCCTGAAAGATCATCACATTCATACCAAAAAGAAAAGAAACCGCCCCAGGGTATTTATATTGAGGAAGAAGGAAAAAAAAAAATGCTGGCAAGAAAGAGAAAATGAGACTGAGAACCTGCAACTTTGTTAACTGACTCTGCAGCTGAATTGAAAAAGGCCAGGCTGGTCCCCCTACAAATCTTGCTTCCTATCCCCTCCCCTCTCTCAAGCATCTCTGGAACTCTGTCTGTAAACTGGAGTAAAAAGTTCAGCTGCTTGGAGTGGTCCTCCTCTCCCCCTGGCAGGCAACCTCGTGAGCCGCTGCCTGTGGGGCTGCCCGTCCTGGCTGAGCAGAGCCTGGCCTCGGGAGGGCAGGCAGGTGGGCCGCCATCCCTTCATGCCAGCAGGGCCGGCCAGCAGCCCCGGGATTAATAATTACCTTCTCAGCGCCCAGCACGCTGGCAGGGGCTCCCAGCTGCCCGTACCTCTGTTAGGGAGCTCGGGAAAGAGAAGGCAGGTTTAGCTTTAACCAAGGGCTAAACGGTCAGCAGTTACAAATGCTGAACCACCAAAAACCAGCCAGCCACAGGTTATTTATTCCACTTGCACAACAGGACTGTGAGGTCCAAAGGATGGGAGGGCCCGTGGCAGCCTGCAAACCCCATTTTCTTCCCCTGGCCTGTTGGATGAACCAGGGTAAAAAATGCTTCCCCTCCCTGAGCGGCGTTTCTTCCTGCCCGCCCTGGCCGCCGCCTTTCTCTGTTCTGANTCCGTGTCTGTCCAGCCTGCGGGGCCGCACAGCTGCCCAGGGCAGAGGCGCTGGGGCAGGCGGTGGCCTGGAATGGAAGGGACGTGGCGCGCCCCAGGCCGCAGGGGCAGTGGTGGGGAG
>WBMY01011160.1:147107-184457 GCA_013397315.1 Donacobius atricapilla
CGCCGCCTTTCTCTGTTCTGACTGCCTGTTCCCGGGTACAGACTGTCTCTGACCGCCTTGTGCGGAGCCTCGCACAATGGGGCCGTAATATAACCTCAGCGCGAACGAGCTGCCATTAATAATAATAATAAAGCCGCCCATCACACCCTACGGCAGCTGCGGATGGGGCCGAGCAGCAGCCGCATCCCCGCTCCCCCGTGGGAAACCGGTGTCCCCCGGGAGCGGGAGCCCCCTCTTCGCCGCCGCTCCGGCTGCTGGGGGCAGGCGCTGTGCTTCGCCGCGGTGGGGAACACAAAGGCTTTTCGCCGCTCGGGAAGCTCCGCAGCGGCCGGGCCGGGCCGGGNCGCGCCGTCAGCCCCGGCTCTTTGTTCCCTCTCCTCCCCACCTCCCGCACAATCGCCTGACTGTTTCAGGCACGCACAGCTCTGTCTACTCAGCCCCTCCCCTTGCAAAAAACAGGAGACCGAGGAAACTCCTCTCCCATCCGCATGGTGTGAGAAATGGGGAGGAGACCTTTCCCGTGCCGTAGTGGGTTGACAGTGGCAGCTCTCAGTGGGTTCGGAGAACGTCCCTGGCTCCAAACCAGGCGGCAGGACTGCCCTGCCAGCCGACCAGCGCCCACGCAGTGTGGTCATCTTGGGCTGGGCGACGGCGCTTCTGCTGAGACACCGAAAGTCTTTGGGGTGGGCAGCGGGGAGAGCAGAATGGGCACATCCAGGTGAGGGCTTTCAGTCAAGCAGGAGGCCTCGGGGGCTAATTGCGGTGCCTTCTCTTTTGACAGGGGTGATGACCTCAGTGGAAATACGTGGGCTCAGTCTAAAGGTGCCTATCTTGTAACAGCTCAATGGAGAGCCCACATTGTGGGGCAGCCGTGCCAGATATCAGGCTTGCTGTCACAGCCACTTTGCCAAAGGTGGTTCTCTGAACACCACCTCCCTGCCCTGCACTACAGTTCCTTCTCTTCCTCACCATGAGATTTTCAGGCTGCCTCCCTTCAGCATCGCACCCCCTTTTCCTCACACTAAGACGGTAGCTCGCTCCCCTTCTCAGTAAAGACCACCCATTGCCATGGTAACATTGCCTCTTACAAAGTTGCAAGCAGACACAAAGATATGTTTCTCCCCTGCTTTATAGCCCCCCATCCCTTCATCCCCGTCAATAGGCCAGGACTTTGCTGGGGGGAGTGGGGATGGAGGACTCCTGCATTTAATTTTCACTGAGGAGGGAGAAGTTATTCCAACCCCTTTGCTCCACAAGTGCTGAAGCCTCTGGTCACTGTAGGGAAAGAGCTGTTATTCATGGACCACCTGGAAGCCCTTGAAGGCAATGGTGCCCCTGGTGGATAGTGCAGATACTGGTCCTGCACTGGGAAAAAGTAGCTGCCACTTAGAGGGGACAGGGCCCATGAAAGACAAAAGAGGGTAATGAAGACCTGTATTTCATCTACGCTGAGCAGAAAAAAAATCTCAGCTGTGTTTGTGTTCTGTTGCCACCTTCCTGAGCAGCTCTGGTTCTCTTTCCAAAATAATTTCTTCAGCTTATAAAGCTAATTGGCCTGTCTCCAGGACTTCTGGCACCCCTTGCTGCCGCAGCCACACCATGAATAATGGTGTGGTACTACTTACACGACAATACCAGCAATTTAATACTACTCTGGATGCACCCATGGTTCACTGCAGCCATAGCTATGACTGCACTGTGGACAACAGCTTATATTCATCAATCTCTTGTTCACTTTTCCGTATATACATCTCCCTCTTCTCTCCCACTGGATCTGCCCCAGGCCTTTGCAATGCTGAACAAAATCTTTCATCCTCCTTTTCCTTCTTCTTTCACTTCTTTTCACATGTTTTCTTCTCTTTGACTGAGACATTCCTTCTTGAAACCAGTGAAGGATCTCCCACATCTCCAGACCTGTTTGTCAGTCTGGTCCCCCTCTTATCATTTTTGTTGTATAGTTGCCATACCAGGCTGTCACATGTTCTCTTACCTCCCTTTAAGTACTCCATAAGTCTTCACCTCTTCCACAGTCTCTCATCCCCTGAGTTAACCTTACTACCATCACCACTGAACTTCTCTGCCCTGACCAGTCTCTGTTTCACCCCAACATGTTTTTCTAGAGGTGGGTTTGCATTCACAGTGTAAAGCCTCGGGCCACTCTGCTAGTGTCAAGTGCTGTGGCTTGCCACATGCTACTGTAGTGCATCTGTGCCGGGCTTTTGCACCACAGCTGTGCAAGAGAGCTCGGTGTGAACTTCAGGAGCTGCTTGGAAATGTGCTTCTGAAACTGCTGACTGACCTAAAGCAGAAGTGTGTTTACAGCACCTGAGAACAGGCTTTGAATATTCCTATTTAATGCAAAGGTGTTATAATAAAATAACATTTTTAAAAGGTGTCTGGACTAAGGAGAAGAAGGATTGGTATCAATAATGCTTGTGCTCTGGCAACCCTGAGAGAGAAAATGGCATGGAAAAGAAAGGAATTCTCTCCTAATATATTTTGCAGCAAATCGAAGAATCGGAGGGGAAAAAATAACTGGTGCCATTAAAGTGAAGAAAGGCAATAGAAACTATTGCTGATATACAATCTGGACTCATCCCAGCATAGTTCGAAAAAATAAAATAAACACGTAGGCGATTCCAGGTTTTAATTATCTTTGACAAACTCCAGTGTCAAAGTCCCTCTGATTGACTGCAAATTTTGCAACCTTCTGAGCATGAATGAAAATTAGGAGGAAAACTACAGTAAATGAGCCTGTAGCAACAATGGACTTTCCCAGAGGCTGAGAAAAGTACACAGAGAGGAAAATCTGCCAAACCAGAAGTGCAAAGACACCTCTGACCCCACTGCTCTCATCCCTACATGTTCCTTCCTCCATGAGGAAAACTGTAAACTCAGCAGCACCCATGACAATCAGCAGGGTCAAATCCAAACATGAATTTTGTTTGCAAGTCAGAGCTTGGCCTAAACCCTTCTGTAGTCCACCCATGTTCCAGCCATTGTTCTAGTCCAAACGTTTACCAGTGCCCACTCTAGTCTTCTCCTTATTCTCATGGTCCTTTTCTCTAACTTTTCTTTCCATTCTAATTTTTCCTTGAGATTTTGCCAGCATTCCAACACACTATGTCAGGAGCATCCACTCCATGCTAATTTTACAGTCATGATCTTTTCATTACTGTCTGGTCTCCTTCACTCTGACATGGAGGCTGGAGCTCTGGCCTTCCTGCAAAACTCAGGCGTTGTCGTGCCAGCTGACCTGTGCTAGGGAGTGCTTCTCCTATGGGATTTTATTGGAACACTATGCCTCGGGTACAGAGTTCTAGTAAGCATCTTCTGCCCTCCCTGTAGTCACAGGGACAAGCACACACCTCTGCAAAAAGCAAGACAGACTTTAGTTGACCTGAATATTTCTGTGGATGTTCATGTCTCTTCACTGACTATAAAGTAAAGCCAAGGGTTTATGAGCCCCTCATTTTGTGTAAAGTGAGCTGAATTCAAGATTTTTCGGACACTATTGTTATTTTTCCATAGTAGTTTTTCTTCCTCATAACAGGCCACAATCCTGTGAGAAAAGCCTCCCAACAAACAGGATACATTTTCTTCCCATCAAACACTGTTGTTTAGCTCCCTAGCGTAGCCAGAGTTCAGGTAGCTACTGCTCTCCCAGGGCAGTGAGCATGGCAGTGCCCAGCTATAGTGCTACTGATTTTCAGGCAGAACATACAGGAGTTGTATTTAATTTAGGTGGCCTCCTCCATTCACCCGCTGGAAATTCCTTAGTGTAATCCATATTGTCCTAGACTCCTAGGATACCTCTTGCATGTAGAGAGGACAAACCTACATCATGCAGTCTGAGCCTGGATATCATGGGCCCCTTTCTCAGTTAGGATAAACCAGTGCAGTTCCAGGGCCTCCAGAGAGGCTGTGCTGATTTACACCAGTCAAGAAGTGAGCCCCCCTGATGCAATGCCAGCCCTTAACTACATAACACAGATCACCTGGGCTGCTTGGAAGGCTCACAGTCCCCCTTGGGCTGCCTCCTTCACTTCTGATTCCTCATGCAACTGTTATAGCTGAGAGAAAAGTCGCCACTATGAAAAGGCACGTACTACCACACAATAATCTTTCTAGCTTTGTCCCCTCCTATGTTGCTCGAACAAGCTCCCAGCCATGACAAGACATTTTGGCCCCCTTTCTCAGCTTTTTCAGAGCTACCCTGGGAATCTGCAGAACCCCTGGGTAAACAGCAACATAAAATATTCAGTCATCACTGGGCAAAAAAGGCCATTGTGTCCTGCAGGAGAAAAACCATTCAGCTTGTGTATGGTGGCACCCCTAAAAGCATGGATAGGCTTCACATCCAACACAGGAATACCTGTTCAGAAGGGTAGTGTTTAAAAGACACTGATTTCTGATCCTTTTCTTTATCACCTCCTCCCATCCTGTATCACTGACCTCCCCAGAGCTGCCTTTCCTCTCTACCTTGCCTTCTCTTATGCACAGACCAGGAAAAGGCATTGGACTGTCCAAGAGTCAATTCTGTAACTTGGTCCTCCAGGATACATCAGATCATACCTGTTTCCTGAGAATAATTTTTACTGGTTTGTAACATAATCATTTGGCTTGTTCTGATCTCAGTGTCAGGTGCAGCTCTGAGCAGCATGAAAAGATTTCAAGGCTGGATGCTCTGATACTGCTTCTTCTGGGCTCCTCTTCACATTGAAAAAAGCCAAAAGTGCCTTTCTGTTCCCAGGCATTATCTCTTCAAATACCTAATTAGAAATAATACAGAAATTTGAGACTCTTTTGAAGGTGCCCAGCAGAAGAACAAGAAGCAACAGAACAAGCTGTAGCAAGAGAAAATATAATTACATATTAGGAAATA
The DNA here is from genome assembly GCA_013397315.1 of Donacobius atricapilla. Taxonomy (NCBI): domain Eukaryota; kingdom Metazoa; phylum Chordata; class Aves; order Passeriformes; family Mimidae; genus Donacobius; species Donacobius atricapilla. The sequence goes on from WBMY01011160.1 coordinate 151,993, forward strand.
TTTTTGCACAATGAGGGTGGTCAAGCACTGGAACATGCTGCCCAGAGATTGTGTAATGTCCAGCCCTGGAGATCTTCAGCTGGACAGAGCCCTGAACAACTAGATCTAGCTCTGAAGGCGGATCTGACATAAAGATTTGCCATGCTTTGAGCAAAGGCTTGGACAAGATGACCTCTAGAAGTGCCTTGTAACCTAAATTATTATATGAGTCACAAATCTGTAATTGCGGGAGCACGCCGTGCTTCCCTTTGTCACAGTACCCTCCTTACACAGCACCCTGCAGCAGCTTCAAAATCTCTGCCAGTTCATGATGTCTCAGCCTTGAATCACTAGGAGACCCTTACTAAAGAAGCTCAGGTGACTCCCAGTAAAGCAGAAACTTAAGAGACCGCTCTGACAGTTCTCATTGCACACCGTCAAACCATCTGAGCAAGCCAGAGCAGAGAATGAGGGAGTCTGGATTGACAGCACATCCTGCACCGAAGAACTGTGTGGGTCATGCTGCCCATTCACCTGTCTCTTCAAATGAAGTGACCAGTGGCCTGCATCCCTTCCTGGTGAACTCCTATGACACTGTAGTGTTTTAGAGATACTTAGAGGTTCCTCTTCACAGGAAGGAAATGTTTAACACAAGGGAAACCAGGTCAAAGAGGCACCTCACTCTCAGGATTGTTTTGGAGGCACACTCCCTGATAGACGGAGAGGTAAAAGACAAAGGCTAAGAGCTCCATAAGTGGCCATGTAGAAAATCCCTTCAGGGTTGTCCTTTACTGTAGCCTAAATCTACTCTGCTTTCTTACTCCTCCTACTCTTCAAAAAGCAGCCAGATCACCTCAGAGAGTTATGATGTACTACATCCCAATGTGCCTTGGTTTTACAAACCCTTAATACCACATTTTGCTTAGGTTGCCATGCTGCAGTAAAAAAAAAAATATTGCTGCCCTCTCCTCAGTGTCTCCAGAGCACTTGTCTCCAGGAGCAGCTGTGGAAGAGCCAGGAAAAGTGGGGAATGCTAGATGCTTGAAAGGTTCTTTGGGTATGGGAAGCAGCTACTGTTTGGGGTTTGGACATGAATGCAGATGAGCCCATACATGTGCATTTATGTGTACATGCCATTTCCCAGCCAGCAGCATGTAGTATGTTCCCCCACTGCAACAGACATCATCCTGGGAACTGTGGGTCCTGCTGAGCAAGCAGTACAGCCCCAGACAGATTATAGATGGTAACTGGTAGAGGTACATAAGCACCTAGCTGGCTTTCTCCACAGAAATTGCCATTTAACCACTGACTTCTCAACGTGATCATCAGGGAGATTCATAAAATACCTTCAAAGAAGAAGCTGGATGCTAGAATCCACAGTACTTCTGGATGGCAAAGCTTATCAACTCCGTAAATGTACTATTTTATTACACAGTATTTCTTATTTCTCACTACTTCTCATCCCTCAACTTTTTACAGGTGCTAACCACCTTTTTTTTCAAACTGCCCAGCTGATTACAAAACCCAAACTAAATTCAAGACATTTATTCTCAGCCAGTCCTTTCCAGGAGTTTGCTGTTAGTCATTTGAAATTGCAAAAGAGGCCTTTGGGCCTGTAAGTTTTCCCAGTTTTTTTCAAAACACGTCACTGTATCAAAAGAAATTGGTTCTCCCTACAAGCCTATCTGTTTCATGGCTGGTAGAGCAATGGTGGTTACACCAGAGTTATTGCTAGTGCCATGGAGAGGTTTGCTTACCAGAAGAGACAGTGTGATTCAGCTGCCAAGAGAGGCAGATGAGCGAAGAGAACCTTAATTTCCTGAACAAGCTGAAAACTGTAACTCAGGCAGAGATGCAGACACACAGTGAGGAGGCAGCAGGCAACTAGGGCAAAGGAACTGCCAGCATATCACACGACTTCAGGAAATGTATCCTGTGATGGGAATTGCTTCAGAAGCAAGGGCCCTTAGCCATTTTCATCCAGCCCTCACCCAGCTAAACAGATTATGATGGAAAAAAAAGATGACACAAATGGCCATAAAGAATTAAATGATCCCTGAGTGGGATAAATGAGCTGACTAAATTGTTGGTGCTGTGGGACGCAATCTGTTTAGATCTGACAGAGATCAGAGCAGGGATGCTACTTACCATTTAGGGCCTCTCTGCATGCTATAGAATACCATCAGATACTAATGGGAAGTTTAATAGCTAACATGAGATGAGCACACTCACATACATATAATAAAGCAGGACAAAAATCAGAGCTGGTGTCTGCTGTAAGCGTGCAAGGAATCAATACATTCCTGCCTAGTCACACAATGCTAACGGCAACATCCCAGTACATGGTAGTCATGGAGGATTTTAATTACCATTCCTGCATGTCTGCTGGGAAATGCACAATGCTAAACACCATCCAGCAGGAACTTTCTCAAAGAGCTTGAATACCATTCTCTGATTCAAAGCACTAGAAGGACATGCTAGGCTGATAGCTAAGTAAGCCAGTAATGGGATATGCAGCCTTTCACCTCGAGGTCACCTTCTAGTGACCCATGGTTATTACCATCTCATTGCTGTTGGCTGTGTGAAATGAGGTGAGGAGCTTCGACCAGTTCCTCATGGCCAAGTGCTTCTATCACACAAAACCTGACGCTGGGGTTGGTGCTAATTGGCCCTGCTGGTCATCAGCCTCTCTAGGAAGGCTGGGGACCCTGGCTCCCTGCTCAGGGGCATCCCTGTCAAAGACAGCAGCCCAGTGCCCCCAGGGCTAGAGCTCAAATGATTGGGTAGGCTGGAGCTTTTTGAGGGCCCTTTCCTGTTGGCTAGGCTCCTTGGGAGGAGGTCAATTCCTTCTTTGTGAAGGGAGGGTTTAGGAAGGGCTTTCTCCTTTAAGACCGGGAGAAGCCACCTTTCAGCAGCTCTCCCAGCTGACACACAATGGCTTGCCACCTCCTCGGCTGCACAGAAATTATAATCAGAGGTTCGGCTAACAGGAGAGAAAGGGAGCTGCTCCCTGCCCTCCCAACCCCCGCCATTGCATGATTCGTGTCACACGAGATGAAGTGGCAGATGGGTCATTAGGGCCGCACTGGCTTTTTTAACTCCTTCCTCCCCCTTACAGCCCACTCCCAGAGGGATGTGTAGAGGCACACACAAAGCAAGAAAGCCCTGGTGCAAGGGCTAATTTTGCCACGGCAAGGAGCACAAGCTGTTCGTACAGAGGGCGACTCTATCATATCGATATGTGTTATATCAGTTGCTTGTTTAGAAGATGGTGTCTGTGCTGAGTGAGGTATTTTGTTCCCTCTCATTTCAGTCAGCAGTTCTTCCAGGCTCCCACATCCAGACAGGGGTGATGTATCTGAGAGGGATGTGGGGCATCGGCACATTACAAAGGGATGGAAACAAGAAGTGCCTTCCTGTCCAGTGGCTCCATGTGCTTTACCTCATGGCCATTATTCACACAGATTGGCAGGGACAAGCTCTCCCCCTCCACCTCAGCATGATCTGCCAGCGTTTGCTTAGCCAAGTAAACTTCACTGACCCAACCTCTAAGAGGCAGTGCTACTCCTGGTGCAGGGCCAAAGCCTGGGAAACTCCTCAGGGTCTTTTGTGACCTCATTTTTTCCAGGATGCTCTGAACTCCAGCAACTTGAGGAATGGCTGCAGGAGGAAGCACCTACCTACCTGCTGTGTGCCTATCTTGGGTGGCTTCTTTTTTTCCAGCAGTGGTATGTGCTGTCAAAAAGAGAGAGCCTGGCAATCCAAGCTGAGCTCTGCTACTGATTACATTGCTTCAGTCTGATCCCATTATGCCTGACCTACAAGGACCTGGAGTTATTCCACTGTTTATTACTAGGCATTATTAACATTAGAAACAATAGTTCCTGGCAAAGAGGTTAAGGGGGAGTTGGGGCATCTTCAATGAATTCTGTGGCATTTCCAGCATTTTTTGGGAGTGTGGTATTGTTGCTCTTTTTTTATTGTTGTGTCACATTTATTATGTGTGTACTGCTTGTACTCAATCTGTTTGGCACATTTTAAAAGGCCACACCATGCAAAGGGATGCTGCTCAGGAGAAGGCCATGTGTGCTCTGTTAACATAGCCAGCACTTTGCTTATGGAGAGGTGGTTTGGTATAAACTACTGCCATGGTTTTGCAATACCAGTACCATCAAGAACTGTACAGCTTTACTGTTGCCTTTGGACCTGCCTTGCCACCTCCCCACTAGCCTAGCCCTGGCCCCACAGCTCTACCCTACTTGCTCCTGCCCCACAGTCCCTGCTATGCCCTTCCTCCAACTCTGCCAAATCCCTTTTCTCTCTGTTGCTATAATGTTATTTAATTGCAAAATCCTAATCTTTTCTAAATTAACGCATCACATTAACCCGTCTCTTGTAGGATCTTCCACAAGAAATCTCTCTAATGCTGAACAAAAAATACTCGTGTCAAGTGTCTGCTTAGAAATAGAAACCCAGCAGCATAAGGAGGAAGTTAGCAATCTTTGAAGGGCCACATTCTGCACTGTAGTTCCCATACTGAGCTACCGCGAGCATGCAGTTTGTCGGTGGCATCTTGCCCTCTGTGGATGCCTTGCTACTGTTAAATGTTGAAATGAGGAGAAGACAGGAGCCCTGATCGCTCATGGATACAAGTTCAGAGTGTAGCAGGCAAAGTTTGCTGCTTACAGTGTTTGACTGCCTAGTGGCAGGTTGCCCCTGCTGCTTTCCATCAGGAAAGGACTTTCTTGCTCACCCAATTCTCACTTTTTTCTCCACACTTGATGCTGTCATGAGATGCCATGGATTGAAAAGCTGCTCCAGTCTGGGCAGGAGGGACTGGCAAAATTTTGTTGCAATTTAGGACTCATAGGTAGCATCTGCAAGTTAGACATTGCACTATGTAACTTGCTTTCTTCCTTCATGCCCAGCTTCCCAGAGGTCAAAAAACAAAATTCAGGAAAGCAGAGGCTGTTCTTCATCCTTAAGAAGTTCCTTGATCTAAGCCAGTACAATCCTGACACGGTGAGCAATCCTACTGAATTAACAGACGTCAGTTTTCCAGAACCTCGCCCAACCATCCATTAACATACCAGTGGTATTCCTTTCCGCATGAAACAAGACATTGCCAGTGTTTCCAATCCAGAAAAGACGTGTGGGCTCAAGGATCCCACCAGAGCCACCTGACCTCGGCAAGAATCTCCACGGACCTCTGCAGCCACTGAACTGTGCTTTGAATGAGCCAGAGTCCTGTGCTTAAGGAAAATATAGTGCTTTGTCTGCTCTTTCCCTCTTTCATTTGGGAGAGAATTCATCTCGGTTGGTGAAATTTTCAGACAGTAGCTCCAGCTGCATGTAGGGTTTTCAACCCATTTTCTGCTCATGCAGCTTCTGCATGACAACTGCAAGTCCCAATCAGACCATGCCATGCCTCAAATCAGAGCAGGAGTCAAGCTTGGCTGCTTCAAGCTGCCAGCTCTGCACTGGGGGCTCAGAAGCAGGCCCAGGGGGGGTTGCCAGAGGAGCAGGACCTGCTGGGCACACCCCATGGCAGTGCCAGGCTTGTAGGAGAGGGAAAAGTGCAGAGACTTTCCCCTGGGTAGAAGTCTGTCTGGTTTGAGCACTCTGAGCCAGGCAGGAGTGCAGGAAAGCCTTCCTATTATCCTTTGGTGACAAAAAGAACCTGTGAAACAGATGTGCAAAGCCATGCTCTTCAGGATGCAGATTGTTCTATAGATTTGAGCTGATCAGTGAACCTCCCGCCCTCCTCCCCATCCGGCTGTACATGTGTTTCAAACGACAATTACATTTGTACTTTACAAAATACACTGCTCATAAGAGGAGGGGAAGCCACGGTGCTCCCTGCCCCCACTCCTCTGGGCCCCCACTAAGTCTGTTTGCCTGTGATTTCTTCCAAATGACAGAGCCAGCCTGTTAGCAGTTAAGTTAAACAGAGCTTGTCCTGTAATAACCCCGTTCAGGCCGCTAATTGGTACCAGTACCGACTCCCTGCCTCCTCCTTGCTACTGGCAGGGCTCGGTCTGCTGCTCTCCTGCCAGGTCAACAAAAGAAGGGGTGTCACCTGCTGGCCTTAGCTCTGGGACAGGGCCTCTTGCCAGGGCACAGGTAGCATTGGCATGGGGAGACAAGCAAGGATGGAAAGGGCTTTTCCAAAGAAAGCAACGACCACGTACCCATGAATGTGCTTTATTCTCTGCTGCTGAAATTGAAGACAGCAGTTGCTCTGCCTGATTTGGCCACAAAGTCGTCCTAATCCTCTCCTTATGACTTTGAGTGCATTGCGTTCAAACAATAATGACATCCCAGCATCACCACAGCAACATGTGGCTTCACATCAGGGAAGGCAGGCAAGGTACTGCTCCAGCTGGACACAGCTATGTAGGGCTGATCCCAGCTTCCTTGGAGATGCAGCTGTTGTTACTACCAGAATGCTCAGGATTGTCTGATAAAAGTCAGCCCTTGTATAGCACCACGCACTAGGAACAATTCAAGTTGAGCAACAGGTGAAAATAAAGATCCTGGGGAGGAATGTACCTGCAGCACTGCCCAGCCCCTTGGAGAACACAGGTGACTGGGCAGAAGTCAGGTTTGTTGTTTGGCGCTCATAGTACTTGGGTTCAAATCCTTTGGATGACTTTTGGGAGTATGATACTATTTTGCTTCCATGAGAAACTGTATTTTAGAGCTCAAGATAATTCTAGCCATCACATTTCAGTTCCCTGCACAAAATAGGCAAAGAAGAATTATTTTTGCAGTAATTTGCCTCCCAGAGAACATACTTGCTCAACTGCTCAGAGATCAGCAACACCCTCTACATGTGAGAAGCCATCTCCTCTAACACACACTGAATTTCAAGTATTTGCTGTCAAGTCACAGGGAAAGAGATGACCAGATGTTTTCATTGATTAAATCAACAAACAAATGCAAGAATGCAAGAAGAACACAATTTCATAGTGAGTGCTGTTCGAGGAAAAGAATGAGGAGACTGAATCTGACAGACTGCTTATTGTGAAATATTTGTGCCACTCCTATTATATTATTAGTCACTTGTTGTACATTTCCAAAGCAGTTAACTCAGTAATCCTCACAGGGCCTGTGGGTGGTAAGACAGTTGTTACCCATTAAGTAAAAACCCTAGTTGTCAATGGTACCAAATGTTTTGGCTGCAAGAAGGCTACCAGAAAAGAGGATGCTCTGAACTCTTGGAAAGTAGGGCTTTGCTAGGGCAGCACAAGATCTTAGAACATCTCATTTTGCCTGTATCCAGAGTCAAAATGGTCTACCTGCTGCCCAGAGTGGCCTCCCTGCAGTATGTGCAGTATTTCCAGGCACATTGAAGGAGCATTTGAGCCTGCACCCTTCTCTGAAGACCTTTGGTAAGATTGTGAAGAGTGGTCTCGGGCCCCTGACAGAGCATCTGTCAGGCCTGATGCTCTTCCCAGTAACTTCTGGGAATGACAGGTGCAAAGGGTCTTTATCCTGAATGTTGCCACATGTTTGTGTTGGCTCCCCACAGGAGCAACTGGAAGATCATCCTGAGGCACTGCAGCCCCCTGCAGAGGGGACCCTGCCCAGCCTTTGGCCCTGCAGAACAGAGAAGGAATTCAGCATGGCCTTCCCCACCAGCGTTATTCAAAGATCAGGCTCCAAGATCCCACCCTGAACACATTCTTGGGAAGAAAGAGAAATTTCTCTGTTCACTGACCAAGTGCCAAGAAGCGTGTTTATGCAGTCCCTTCTTTGAGAACAGTGTTTGATGCTGCTCACAAAGCCTCCCTCATCCCCATTAGGCAGGGCTCCAAGCTCTTCCAAGTTTCCCCAGCTTCCACCTCCTTGGACCTGGAGCTATCCATGGTTTGTGGAATACACCCAGTTCTCATGTTCTTACTCACTGCAAACATCTGACTTCATGCAGGGTTCCTGTTTTGGCACTGTAGTGTCCAAATCATCCCATCATATCACAAAATTGTTCAGCTCAGAACAAGTGGCCCCAGCATTCACCCACCTTAGGAACCACCAAACACCACAAATATGGAGAAAGTAGTTTGACTGTTGCAATTTCTGAACTGACATCTTAATTTAAGGAATTTTAGGAATCTCTGCTCAGGAGAGAAAGATCAGAAATGAGAGGTGCTCTGGAGAGATACTCTGGAGCTCCAGATAGTGGAAGAAAAACTTGATAAATTTAGGAGTTGGCAAAGACTGGTGGTGTGCAAAACTGTTCCAGAGAGTCCCCGGAGCATCTCGACACAGAAGCAGTCAATAGCCTCTGCGGCTGGACCAGAAGGAAAGCAGAAATCTGCACTGGCTGTGAAGCCCAAAGCTTTTGGATCTCAAGAGCAGAAGCTATACAACCAGCAACTTTCTGTGTCTCTTAGCTAGTGGAGTGGTTTTAGGGACCTTGGTATCAAAGAGCAGTGAGAACTTGCAAGTCAAATGGTTCTCATTAGTGGCTCATTTTCGTGGTGTGAGGGATAAAAGTGCAGAAAGAGCTAAAGCATCTCCCAGCGTTTTGGTGAAGGGAAGGAGAATAACTACAGAAGATCATCCTTTCCCTAGGCAGTGACTCTAGAGCTTGGCATGATGCTGAAGTAGGGCTGTACTGCAGCCCCATGCTGCTGTCCCAGGCTGAGTGCCTGGCAGCACATCTCCCAGCCTTCAGGAGTAAAAAGGGAGAGACTTGAGCAACAAGGGCAGGAATACACCAGCTGTGCTTTGAAAAGCCACATGAGCATGGTGTTAAGGGGTCACCTGGTTTTCTGGAAATTCCTTGGGGAAGCTGACAGCCATGCTTGAATTAAAAAAAAAAACCCCATATATAGAACAGTGTTTTCACCTATATTCTGGCATTTTAAGAGCCATCAACATGCCATCAAATCAGTGGAGCACTACTGCAGGTCTCAGATCAGTCCTGTAAACTGGCAGCCATTAGCAGGAAGTAGTCTGACCTTTTAGTGTTGGAGAACCAGCATTAAAAGAGGACTCTGGAGAATGGTTCCAGGGCTGAAGAGTGAGCTGATGAAGGATTGTTCCTCCCAATGGCGAAAAGGTGATGTAGCAAATCTTCACTGTTGGTAGAGAAGAAACTCATATGTTTAGAGCAGCTGCAAAACAACTGGCCATACTGATCTTCCAAACGATAGTGAGAATTCTCTGAGATATCTAAGATACTCTTGGTGGCCTTGCTGTTTGCATGCTTAGGGTAGGTCCACTGCTTTGGGACCCATTCACTTGAAATCTTTGCTGCAAGGGTTTGCTCACTCTTCTGAACACTCGCATTTTTTGGAAAGCAAGGTGCAGCCCACAGAAACAAGGTCTAGTCTTTCCAACCACAGAACGCCAGCCCTCTTTGAGTCCAGCTCACAACTGTGAGCCGTGACAGATTGTAAATCTGAGGGCTGGAATGGGAAAACATCTGGGTGGCCACCAGAGAGGGGTGGGGGGAGTTGCCAGGGGCACTGCCTGGCTTTTGATCGGCCCTAGGAACTGGCAACGTTCAGCAGGCGCTAATCTGCTCTTTTAGCAATTCTCAGCAATCAGCTTCCTGTCACAGCTGAAGGAGGGAAGAAGTTACTTGATCACAAACCTGAGGGAGCTGGTGCTGAAACAAAACTTTATCATTTTTCCGAATTTCTTTAAATTATAAAAGAGTAAGGTAGGAATAAATTAAAAAAAATTATACACCAAATATTTACTCTACAGAGTAGAACTCTTGATTAACTCATGGTAGGTTTTCAAACAGATTATTTGCCTTCGGGTTTTCTGCTTTTTTGAGATTTCACAGGATTTGGAGAATGGTTTTTAGTCTCCTGAGATCAAACAGGCAACCATCAGGATAGTCAACTGCGGCTCCTTTTGCTGGAGGCTCATCCAGCCTGTTAGATAGCTTCACATTTGTTCGCAGCCTTCCCATACAAAACAGATAGAATACTGTTCCCTTCATAGAGAAGAGGAAGCCAAGAGCCTCAGCTCTTGCTGCAAAGCTGTGGCTGCGAACTAGAAATGCCTTAGTTGTAAGAGTCTCATTGTGAAATCCTTTGTTTGAGCTCTTTTCATTTGCATGGTGCTGTTTCTGTATTTGATGGACCACCCTAGAACACATGTTGTCTCCTCAACCCATAAGTGGATTTATCATTTAATTACTGTCAGAGCACGAACTCTATTCACTTTCTGGGATCACAAAACTTCCTACAGAAATGCTCATTGGCTGCAGAGAAAATGATGCCCAATTAAAATTTAATTCACAGATGGGAAAAGAAATCCTCTAAAGACTGACCATTTGTATCACAGCTGTCTTAAGGGGAAGAGACTAGAGACTTGCTTGCTCTGTACTTGAAACTGCAGTCAGTCCCCAACCCAAAGATTTATTGCTGAGGCAGGGTCCCACTGGAGGCTCAGCACTCCCTGGCCTGTATGATGTGAATGGAGCCAAATGTCAGGTGGCTTTCCCAACATCATGCTTTGAATCCAGCTGATTCAAGTGCAAAACTGAAAACTCCTGAGCTCCGCTACAGCTCCTGACGTGTGGGACAGCCCTGCCTCTCTGAATTTAATAAGCTTTTAAATGGGACCAGGTGTGCAGCATAAGCTAAAAGAGTCCAAGAGAAACCTCTCACTTACTAGTAGCCACAATCACGTTCTGTAGGTCCAAGCATCAGTGTCACAAGGACACGTAGAAATGTTCTCTACCGTGAAGTATAATGTTGCTGTCCTTGATCCTAAACATACAGGCTGACTTTTAATTAGCAACACATGGCCCAGAAGAATGGCAAGATGTGTCTGAATTTACTTCTATCTTAATTGCATCAGGAAGTTGCCTTCTGGTACTGATCAGCTCTGAAACTCTTGGCACATCTCATGCTAATGGAGTGAAGCTGTAGTTGGTGGCTCCTCCCAGGCTCTCCCTGAGCTGTTTTTCACCAGCCTCTGAGTAGCAACTGCTGCAGGATAAGCCTCTTGGAAGTACCAAACTGGTCCAGTGTTCCTGTGTGGGAGAATAGGATGCGCAGAGGAGATACAAGGTTGCAGTGGGACGGGAAAAGGGTAATTGAAAGGGTGGGAGGTTTATACAAGGACCATCCACAGGGTGAACCTCAAGACTGGATTTGTCATAGGGAAATCCCACTTTGTTATTCCAAGTTATCTTGGTTCCAGTTCAGTTCTGTGTGGGTGGAGATGTATGTAAATGTGAATGTGATATGTGTACAAACAGAACACAGCCAGACTGACACCTCTGCAAGCATCTGGCTTCCCTCACACTTGCTACTGGCTCTGCTGTGCCAGGGACTGATGTGACCCCACTGATAAGCAGGTACAGCCCATTGTGCCATCCTTAATGCTGGCTGGGAATTAAAAATGGGAAACTGCAGGGCCAGGGGATAGACCACATCCCTTCCCCACCTGCCTCCTTATTCCAGGACGGAAAGTGGGCTCTGGTGAAGCCCTAGCTCACACCAGCCCCACTCCTCTCTCTCTTCAGGGTTGCCGTATTTCTTCTCCATGCCTAATTTCCCTGTGAGGGAGTGTGGCCAGGCTCACTTCCTCTCCCAAAGCAGATGTGAGGTTTGTGACTGCAGCTCCCGGAGAGCTGGGCTATGTTGTCCTGTACCAAAGCCCAGCTGTGTGGTGGCCTTGATGTTGCAGCACACAGTGAGTTCAAAATGGTAGGGAGGCACTTGTGTTGAGCACATATCCCTTGTTTTACTGGGTGGCCCAAGCCTGCTGACAGTTTTAATTTAGGAAGCTGGTGGTGGCTCTCTACACACCGTGTCTCCCTGTTGCTTTGACTGAACTTGAAACACACCCTCTTCACTCCACATGGCATAGCCTGTTCGGGGTCACAAAGTGTCTCTGCTACCATGGGAATCGTGCATCTCCAAGTTCCCCTCCTCCGCTTGCCCTTTTCCCCTCATGCTGCAAGCCTAGAGAGTATCGCAGAGAAGTTTCTGAGGTGTGAGAGCCTGGCAACCGCAGGATGAACAGCATCCTTGCCTGCAAGAGCCTCAGAGTTAGAGGGTAATGTCCAGCAGCCTTCATGGAGTCCGTGCCCCAGGAAAGAGGCAGCAAGAAGGTCTGCAGCTCTCCAGACAGCCCTTGGTACATGTGAGCAGCCCTACTCCCCTTTCCATAGACTGGTTCTGTGGACACAAAAGTGCACTGTGGCAGAAAGAGCGTCTGTGAACAGAAGAGGCTGAGCTGGAACAGGCACTGGGACTGAGACAGTTTTCTTGGTGATTGCTTTTCTTTATTTAGTATCTACTGCTGGAGGGCAGCTTAATCCTAGCACTTGCCTTTCTCCCCACATTAAATGCCATTGCTCCAACCCTACACACCCAGGTGCTAACAGTTTAAACAAGATGAAGGAGAAGGGGGTGTTTAATTGTGATACCAATATATGTCACAGCTTACACAGCAGATAATGGGTGTGTGCCAAAAAGGCAGTGGGAAATGGCTCCCTGAGGAGATCTCTCCCCAGAAGAGCGGCATCTCACACCACCAGCCTCTGTAATGAGGGGAAAACTACGCATCCTTAGCCCCAGGGGTCCTACCATGAGGTGTAAGCAACCCACTTAGCTCTCCTGCGGCAGCCCTCAAGCACAGCAATTTGCCTTACCGGGGCACTGGATATGCCTCGCGCTTCCTCAGTTTGTTTTGACGCTCTTCTACTGCAAAACTGTGCTTAAAGAAATTAGTTAATTCTGCCAAGCCAAAGGGTTTGACGTTTGATTGCAAGTTTTTTTTTTCTCAGCCGTGACCACTTAGAGTTTGGTTGACACGCTTCCCACCACGGCAGTGCAGTCTTTCAGAGCACGCTGCTTTCTTAAGCCATCTTTTTGGTTTGGGCTGTGTGGTTTCTGTGGTGGGTCTCAGGTTTCCTTGTCAGATTTGGGAGCTGTGTGTCTGTCCTCAAAACTGCTAACATGTCTCACAGGCCCCCTTCCCTGCACACCTAAGTTAAGAGTTGTTTTTTAGGTATTGTTTTCTATTGCTCAGGGGCTGAGAAAATGCCAGCGAAATAGGGCAGCGCTTGATGGGGAATGAATTTCTCTGGAGGAAAGAGAGAACCGCAGACGCCTGCCCTCCCATTCCTGTTTACCTTTGCTTTCAGGAGGTCAATTAAATTGTGGGCATAAACTTACATTGCGGTTTGCAAACTGATACTCACCAGAAGGTGTTCTGGCGTCACAGAACATTTTGTGTTTCAGTTTCTTCTTTCCCAGCTCCTTTATGGCTTGGTAATAACTTGCAACACATGTATCACAGCAACATTATTTGCACAACATTTTTTCAGCATCACAATTGAATTTAGTAAGCAAAATTCCCTTGAAGATGTTACTCATGTGGAACGACCAACAACCCATTTCGAATTTGGACTTTCCCATTTTTTGCTGTGGGATTTCTTCATAAGCAGTGATTGAAGGGTTCATAGTTTTTAACTCTGTGTATGTTGAGAAAGGGCTTGGGGGATAATGGTTCAGGCAGCAAACATTGATTTGGCCCCCTACTCACTCAGTTATCCCCTTTCACGTGGGACATAACCACCCCATGGAACTCATTGCTGCAAGATACTGTGGAAAACAACCATCTCAGTAGCTCAAACAGCACAACAGATGACAAGAAGCTTCTCATGGTCAAATACAGTGGTCTAGCCAAACCTCCATCTCTGGATGTGTCTGCAGTGCAAGCTGTTAGGTGCTAAAAGGGTGCAGAAAGGCAAAGAACCCTCTGTCAGTGCCCAGTTTTTATAATTCAGTTGCTGTCAAATCTAGGAGAAAAAACTAGGTGGACTTTTGATCTGATCCAGTATAGCACTTACTTTAAATTTACGCTGGCTGGGAGTCAAGCCTGGTTTCTATCAGTGTGTTGTGCAATTCTTGCTGTAATTTCCAGTGTTGTCTCCCCCTACCCCATCCCACAGAGGTTAGTGAGTTTGTATCTCAAGGAAAAGAGAGAGTATTTTCTGACTGCAGTCACATTTGTACCACTAAGCCTTGCTCAGTTTTGCTTCTGAGATCTTACTCAGAAAACTGCTTGCACTTACTTCAAAGAAACTGCTTCCATACGGCTGACTTTAGCAGATATCTTGGAGTGAGGCTCCATCAGCTCACTATCCATGTGATGGCTGTCCCCTCATTTTTTCATGCATTTCCTTAGTACTGGGCTCTAACAGAACCTCTCTTAGGCTCTCCCTTCCCCGGGATACTGTCCTGACACAAAACCCAAGAGCTGCTATCTTAGGTCCTCAAGTCAGGAGGAGTTTTTCTTTGCTAGACTGACCTAAGAAGAAGAGTCAGCTAACTCAAGAAGATGTTTACAGCAAGATAATGGGATATTGTGTGTGTTTTTAAATTCCCTTAGTAAAGCCTGAAGTCAAAGGCAGAGGCTGGTAGATCTATCAAGTGTAACAGTCTGTGGTTGTTGGGATTTCTGTCCACTCATCATCCACGCTCTTCTACAAATCTGCACTGTTGAATTTGTTGGTAAGTCTGTATTTTTAGCATCTTGGGATCCCTTGCATTATACAGTACTCCTGAATTTCCCTGATCCCAGAGCTTGATGTGCTTGCACCCAAACCTGATAATACTTATCCTTCATTCCACATTTCTCCCTGGCAAGGCCCCCTCACTGGTCAGCAGCCTTTCTTCACTGCCATGTGCTGATTGCTTTAATGATCTAGAAAGGCAAATGTACAATAATACCAGAAGGATGTGTAATAAATAAGGAAGATATATAATGAGATAAAAGTGATGCAAATGCCTCCTGGATAAGAAAAGACTTGACAAAGCTGGGGGGAGTCACTCCTCAGTTGTTCAGTGCAGAGGTATCCCCTTTACAAGAGAAAGTCAGAGTGATGAGAACAAGTAAAGTCATCCTGGAGCCCTTCTCTGACTCATGAACTTAATGGGGCTCTAGGTTATATGTGGCAATGCTCAGGGAGGAGGTTGGCACCTGCAGTCATGGTGAGACCACTGCTGAGGTCCCAATACCTTTGTATCAGATGCTATGAGCTACAGGTCTGATCACCCACCCCACTGGATATAACACAGTGATAATGGCAAGACCCTGAGCATTCCAGGATGAACATTGCCTCAGGAAGGAGAAAGGGAGTCACCAATATGAATTTGCCAGTGGTCTTCAAAGGGACAGTTGGGAACACCTGCCTTTTTCTCTTATAAGCACAAAAGTGATGGAGGAAAAAAAAAAGTTAAAGAATGGGGAATTCCAGTGGAATACACATATTTTAACACCAGCCATAAACTCAGCAGTACTCAGAAAGGGCCTGGGTAGCTAAAAGGCACAGGGCCATTGCAAATAACAGTAAGTTATGAAATTTTTCTTCTTGTTCTTGTTGCTGGCTTCTGAGAGTTGACCTAGGGAGTTTCCGTCTCAGGGAGGGGGGGAATGTCTGACTTCAGTTACCCCTGTACCATCAGGCCAACTTCTGTAATTTTGAAGGCAGTTGGCAAGGCTCAGAAACACTGCAAATAACAACACTTGTTGGAAGGAGTGTAAGTTATCCTGCTCCAGGACCTGTCTTTGTGTGCTCTTTGACTGAGCTGCTTAGCTGGCAGGTATACCCATGACAGAGGATGAAGAGCAGAGATATGCTTACTCCACACTTGAGCCCTCCAAGCCCTGACCTCTTTTCTAGGAAACCTGGTGCTGGCCACTGTTGGACACAGAACAGAAAGAGGGATTCTTTCCACATGCATATTTCCAGTGGTCCCCTTTCTTTTATTCTCCGGTGCTGCAAGCACAGTTTCAGGCTTTGGCTCCTGGCTTCACCCGCCATGACCTCCCATGCTTTAGTGTCTGCAGCACCTGTAGAGAAACCTGGAGCATCCTGCATTTGATTGCCTGATTCCACCAGCTACAAGTCTGGGGATGACCGGGCTGTCATGGTGACAGTCTGGAATAACACCTAGACCCTCAGGTGTAGGAGGAAGGTTAGTGTCAGAGTGATTTGAAAAAGAGGCAAAAGATTGTCTGCTCCAGAGTCACTATGGGATTTGTGTTGAGCCAGCTTGGTGGAATCAGCATTTCTCAGGACTGCTCAAGACTGTCATACCCTACCTGCTCAGGAACTCCAGCAATACTGAAAGCTGTCATTTCTCTTTATGAATCAAGTGCTGTTTTCCTGTGGCTTTCTCTTAGCTGCAATTACAGCCTGTCTAGTCTTTAGGAGCTCCAGGCTGACACACAAGCAGAGAGACGCTTCTCACCACTCATCAAATGATGAGCTTATTTGCATGCTTTCAGTTTTCATGCAATTTTTAAAAGTGCAAACAGATGTCATGAGATTTTTGTTTCATTACCTTCATATGGCTTTTATCCCCATTAAACTTTCAAAGAAATACTACATGCCACCACGTTTTTGGTCCAGCAGCTCTAAGAAGCCCCATGCAAAGAACAGTCCAAAGCCAGGTAGCTGGGTTACGTAAAAAGCCTAAATACTCCAGGACTGAAGTGTTGTACAGACTAGAGTCTTAACAGTTCAGACTAAGCCAAGCTACAGAAAATTGTCTTCCTTTTTCATATGCTCATCTTTCATTTACAGCTCTGAACATCTTGGTCTGAAACTCCCTCCTCTCTTTTCTGATGAACTGCTTGCCTTCAGCACACATTGTGTCAGCCCACGACATTGTCTCTTCAGAGTAGTCCTTGTGGTTGGAAAGTGCTCTTGCTGATGTGCTGCAGGCACACAGATGAGGGTGGCACCCCTGACAGGCTCCCCATCAGGCATCAAAGGGTCCCTGGTGACTCTGGTGTCCAGGCACCATGGCCAGCCTTTGCTATCTGCTACGCAGCCTGGTAGAGGATTTGAAGTGGACTGGAGGGTATTGTAAGAGTAAGTAAAGAAGCATGGGGGTTCCAGCACTGTAATCCAGCCATTAGAAGCTAGGCTTCCTTAACTCTGCTGCTCCCCATAGATTTAATGTCACTTACTGGAGCTCATGCCTCAGAGCAGTACCTGCACCTTTACAAGGGACCGTGCTGGTGCTCCTCCTTCAAAAAAAACACCTCCTGCTTCTTTGAAGCTGGAATTGAACAAATCTTCCATCAAGCTCCTTTATATTGCATCTAGTCCAGACACCAGCAGGAAATTCGTCTCCATTTCTGCATTATTGTGCCAGCAACCATGAACTTCAGCAGCATCCCAAGGTGAGGTCTGATATCTTTGTTCACATCAGCAATTTTCACAAAACCATTAAATGGTCCTGTGCCACAACAGGACAAGGGGGAAAATCAGACAGACCTCTCCACTGTTCTGCCCAGGTGTCAAGCACTATTCATATGACATCACTCTCTACGGGCTTTGGCTGAGCCACACAGAGCCTTGCACAAACAAAAGGGATGAGACAGATTCCGCTATGAAGCACTCAGCATATAAGGAGACAAAAGAGTGATGGGATCTGAGGGGAAACAAATAAAAAAGCTCTTTTTTTTCAAGATCACAGAACAGGTCAGCAGCATTAGGTAACACAATGCTGAACTAATACCAAAGTGCAGGTGCTTCCTGTAGGACTCCTTCTGTAGATAATTTAGTCTGTTGAACAGGTTTTGTTACAGAAATATTTAGGAAGATGTCCACTGCTTTGATTTGGGTTCACAGGCACATCAAACACGTTGCAGCTGTGTATCATTGGAAGTGAAATGAGCAACTGACAGTGTAGAATGGGGCATCTGTCAGACTCATAAAACCCTTTCTGATTCTCATTTCTAGGAATAAAAGAAACATTTGTGCAATCGCATGAACTGTTAAACATTCTCGCATCATTATGCTGTTAACTCCCCTCTGTACCAGATGGAGGAAGGGCCATTAGACCTTTATCCAATCTGATTTTTGATAAGATTCTTTAAGACCCCTGGAAATCTTGTCAGAAAAGGTATTTGGCATTAAAAAAAAATGCTTAGGTGAGAAAGCTGGAATGTGAGGTGGTGTTCTGCAGAAAGAGCCTGCCTTTCTGGAGCACCTAGTCCATGCTCTACTATACCTGCCAAGGCAATTCTGAAGAAATAGTCCCATTGCCCAGTTTCCAAAGAAAATATCAATTTAAAAAAAATCTTTTTCTTCAGTTTTTCATTCCACTAAAATATCGAGCTGGAATATTAAGAAGGGATGCACGGATTTTGCTCTGGTTATTTGCAGAGCTGTTTCACATCAGGATCACTGTTTCATCAATAGAAATGTAAATCACAGCTGAGCCAGTAGGAAAGGTAAAACAGCTAAGATGGTAGGAATCCATTGTTTCAAGCCTTTTGCTCAGAAAGCTTTTTCTATTTCTTTTCACCAACATCTCATATGTTTTTTCTATTCCTTTTTTTTTTCTCACAAAACATAATTAACTTAATCAGATTTTTGTTAAAGGAAGGAGCCCAGAGATAAGCTGAAGCTTCTCCTAAGCGCCTTTCTGTCTGGGAGGAATCCGAGTCCCAAATATTGAATGTTCCAGTCTGGCATGCTGAATGTCACACAAATATCAGCTGTAGTACAAGTGAAATGCTTTGGTGAAGCATTGGACAGTGGCTGAAACTGCTAACAGTTCAGTTCCATCCTATTAGCAGCCCCGTTAAAAAAAAAAAAAAAAACAGCCTGAAAATTATCCAGTGTAAAAATATGTAATAAATTAGTTTAGTGCAGACCTCCTAAGATTAACAAAACACACCCTGAACTTCTTTTCATAAACATTTGTGATCACAACTGACCTTTTTAGAGGGTTCAGAATTTGCACCCTGGGTAGACAACTACTTTAAAAAGGAAAATTCACTGGGCTTTGTCTATCTACATTTTATACCTGATCCACCTAGCTGCCTAGGATTTTTTCTGTGAGCAGTGGTATGCACAACTTTCATAGTTTCACAGCAAGGCTCTCCCCACTCTCCAGACATGGAGATTCCTAGGAAGAACAGAGATATCTTAGGGAATCAGAGATATTTTAGGCTGTAGACTTGTCTTCTGTTGAGCAGTAAATTGCAATATCATCTTCTCTAAATGAGAAAATATCCACTCATGCAACAACCAGGTGAGCTATACTCCCTCCACAGAGGGGTGCAAATCCCACTTGTTCAAAAATCCAGAAGTGTTTATCATGAACTACTCAAGAATGAGAAGCAAGTGTCAGGTTTAGAGCTTACTACCTAAATAACCCAATATGAAATGAAAGAAGTTGCCCTTTTCAGAAAGGCAGTGTCAGCATGGGTGATAATTTTGGGGATTTTAAGGCCAATGAGACCTATATAGTTCATGACACAGACCAAAACACCAACTCACAATGTAGGAGCTCAGTTATAGCCATACTTTACAGAATCTTGTGCTGTGTTGGCAGGTAAAATGAATTTAAATAAGGGAGAGGCACACGGTTGGTGTCTGCTTGAGGCTATAAAGTAGTGCTTAAACTTGCACGTAAGTAAGGAAATACAAGCCTAAAGGAGAAAAATGTGAAGCTGACACAGCGGAGTGGCTGCAGTCATGGCTCATGTAGCAGCAGTACAAAGGACATCTACACAAGCGTGGATGATGAAGTGAGGCTCAGTGGCACGTGGATGGCTTTTTTTATACACTGCTTGTTCAATTAATTTATTCCATGTTGGCTGGTGTCACCTATCCCAAAGATTTCAGGATGCTTCTCTGTCACAGGTTTCCAGAGTGGTTTCAGCTGTCTCCATCTACCTTCACCAAGCAACCAGCAGCCTGCAATCACCTGCAGCACCCATGTCCCAGCCAAACTTCTCCCTAGCCACGGCCAGCCAGTCTCTTTGTTAAACAGCTTCCCCTTGGGCCGACACAATGATCGTTTTCCCATGTCTGTCATGCCTTCTAGCCAGGGGCCCACTTGCCACAGCTGCAACTGGGGCTGCCCTACTGGGGCCAGGGACAACAGCCACAGCTGGCACAAAATGAGGGGTGGTTCAGACAAAGCCAGTGAAAACACTGCGGTTCACACCAGGACGACAGACCCAGTCCTGTCATACTAGAGCTCTAACCCATGCTTTTGATGTGCATCTTTTCCCATCTCAGCATTTCTCCAACATCCATTACAACACATTACATCCATTACAGACTTCCCCAGCTGGCCTGTGTCCTCCCAAACACCTCACGCCAGCGGCACCCTGGCCACAGGTGATATTTTTCATTCAATTTTTTGTTTGTTTGATTAAAATACTAACAGTAAATACATTAATTATTAAGATAGAGCAAGTAGGAAACACAAGGCAGGATGGAAAGGTTTGACCAGCTAAAAATAGCAGACAGAATAAACAGACAACTGTGAACCATGGGCTGTGAGGCTGGGTTTCACATGGAGCCAGCACCTGCTGCTGGGAGACTTACACCTATTTGGTTTTTTGCTTTTAAAAAGAAAAATTATTTACAATGATGGACTCTAGGCTGATAGATTTGCCACCTTCTGGGAAAACATTATCACTTAGTCATCACTGGCAGGTGTTTTTTTACCTCCCGTGCACTTCTTGACCCACTCTGCATGCCAGAGGCAAGGTAGGGCTTTTGACGTGGACTTCCCTTACCCCAAAACCTTGGGATGTGCTGGCAGCCTGTGCAGATGCTTGCAGATTAGCAGGATGGGTCACAGCACATTAGCTGAGCCCACAGGGGGCTTAGGATATTTCACAGAAATAGAAATTTTGGGAACAGGAGGCATGGTTAGACAGGGGAGCACAGGGAGGGCTCTGCCCTGGGGCACCCAATGACTCCTCCAGGCCTCAGGCCTCCACTCAAAGACCATTGCCTGCGGCTGCTTCCACACAGACTAATCCCGCTTTCCTCCAGGCAATAAAGGGATGCACGCTCTTCTGGGCCATGCAAACATCACAGCCCCTTAAGAAGGTGACTGTACTCACCACCACCCTGGGACAATCTCTGTGGGTGAGGTGCTTGGGTGGGTATGGTGTTTTTCAGTCAAGTCTCTGCCTGAATGAAGAAAAGGCAGGAATTCTTAGCCTGAATGATGCTCCACCACTGAATTTCAGCCATCACTGCAGTTGAGCTCAGTAACCTGTTTTTATCTCCCAGTAAATCAGCCTGTCTGGACATCAAGCCATCAAGAGATGGTGAGCCCCGCACAACCTCCACACATACTCTGTTTTCAATGTGTGCCAGCACCCCCTGTGCAACATGCCTCATTTCTTATTTACATCTGCCAAGCTTGAAACTGCAACCCCTGTTGCTTGTTATGCCTCTCTCTCACAGATTAAAGAGCCCTAAAATGTCACCCTTTCAGTGTTATCATCTGCCTTCTGCTATTATTGCCTCTCAGTAAATAAAAGGGACTTCCCGGTCATTATTTTATACCCCACAATGACAGTGCATTTTCAGATCAATTAGTTTTCACTCCTCTTATCTGCATTCAAGGCTCACATCCCTTTCAGTGTTTCCATTGCCTGCTCAGGGACCTTTTCTGTGTCTGCTCTGACCCCTGAGAAAGGAGCTGAGCTGACTCAAAAGGGGAGCTTGGTGTGAGGACATCCGATCTGCTTACGGACCAGCCAACCTAATGTCGAACACAGATGATGCCTTTGTGCATGTCTGAGCTTCTCACTGCACATCCTGGGAAGATGACAATTGCTGGCCTGCCTGTAAAGTTACATCCCCTTTAGCATGATCAGCTTGTACAAGACCTAAGTTTTTGTGACTGGGTACTTACCTATAAGGACTTTCATCCTCTACCTTGTGCACAATTACCTTTCAGTAAGAACCTCTCAGTTGAAGTCATCTTAGTTTACACACTCTCCCTTTCTATCCTGAAATACATAAAAACATCAGGGCAAAATCTTTTTCTGCAAACAACTGCAAACACTAACTTGACTGGGGATACTCTTTGGATTTTCTCCCTCTCTTCCAAATTAGTATTTTTTTCACTTTCACAAGTACGTACCCTATTCCCACCCAACAAACAGAAACCAGAAACTAATCCTAAGTGGGTCAGACCAACTTCATTGTCCATCTTGAGAAAAGTTTAAAAAGTAAGCTGTCAACAATGCATAGTTAAAAAGCACACTGAAAGCCATTGAAGGCCAGTTTGTACTACATAACAGTGAAATCTCTTTTAAGGGATGGTAGGAAACTGTTTAGCTTTTAAATATAGTTTTCAACCCCCTGCTATGGTTTTACAAAGTAGGAGCAGCATCACTGTTCCCCAAAATATCCTAACCATATCATGTTAGAAATCGAGCTTTACTACTTCCCTTTGTTTCCTAGCTACCAACATTTTTTTAGCTTAGTAGTAGAGATGAGCAGTGAAATTTGGCATTCAGAGTGCAACTTCATAAAAGCCTTAAAAAACCTCACACATATATACATATCCATCTATATATACATCTGTAACAATTACAGTTGCTACCATAGTTCTCTTTTCAGAAATGTTTCTGTTACTACTGCCTCCATTCTGGTAATCCACTCATTCCCATCTTGGGGCCCCTGCCAGCCTGGTCCTGGAACCCCCCCCCCAGTTCTGCCCCTGNCCTATACACTTTTCCCACCCCAGCCGCATCTGCTGTCAGAGCATTCTCTCTTCTCTCCTCTCACCCTTTCCAGCTCTACTAGTCCCTTTACATTCATCACATTAAAGAAAACATTTCATGGTCATCTCTTTTATCTCCTTCAGTGAACAGTTAATCAGAAAAAATGCTTTCATGTTGCTAAATCAGGGCCAGTGGGCAAAGCCAGGCTGACAAGAGACATTTTCCTCTGCTACTAACCTGGGCTAAATAGTATTAATTACAGAGGCTGGGCCTTGATTGCTGGAGTGTGGTGGGGCTGGCAAGAGCTCCCTCCTCCCCCTCTGCTCCCTCCCACCACAGACCCACACTGCACTTCCTTACCTGCCTGCCCTTTGCCGGCACCCCCATCTCATGTCACAGCACAGCTGCAAGTGGGACCCCCTAAATCTGCACCTGGGCTGCTCAGACAGTAACTCTGGGAGAGTCAGGTCCCTGGGCTGGAGGACAGTCCAGCTGGGTGGTCGGGGTGTCCCTGTCCTTGCCTCCCCCATGCTTCTCTGCCCAAGGCAATGTCTTTTCCAGGACAGAAACTGCTGCTTTTTATGTGTTTCAAAGAACCTGAGTTCTGGGAGGCAACTCAGTAGACATCACCCCATACAGTGTTTCTCAGCCTGTGGTCTGTGAGCCACAAGTGGTCTGTCAGATGTCAAAGGCACTGAAAAATGACTGCAGACAATTTCTTAGGACAGACATATCCATCCTCACATGCCACAAAGGAGCAAAGACAACAGGCAGTGGGAGCAGAAGGCAAATTGAGGACAATATGCTACAACTCAGTCCTCCATGGGGCGGTCCAAAGGTGTTTATTGCTCTTTCAAAGAAGGAAAGAAAAAAATCTACCAGACTAGCCCCACAGACATAAGAGGCCCATCTCCACACATCTGCAAGGACATTATGAAGGAGATGATGCTGTGACCCAATCTGTGTTGGTAATAGTATCCCCCACATCTCCCAGGTGGAAGGCAACAACCTTCCATCCAAAGGCAGCATCAGCAAACAACTGGTTACCAGTTCTGCTGAACTGGCTTCCCACAAATTAGCAAAACAGGCCAAATCCCCAGACAAAATGAATCACAGATGAAACATTCTGCTTTTTAGAGACAAAAT
The DNA here is from genome assembly GCA_013397315.1 of Donacobius atricapilla. NCBI lineage: Eukaryota > Metazoa > Chordata > Aves > Passeriformes > Mimidae > Donacobius > Donacobius atricapilla. The sequence continues at coordinate 175,615 of WBMY01011160.1, forward strand.
GCCACTAACTTCTTTCCCCATTCCTCTCCGAGCTGAGCAGGACTTTACAAAAGTGACCACAGGAGGAATTTTCAGGGTGGTCACTCTCTGCTTCAGAGACCTTCCCTTGGGATGGATGGCACAGTTTGAGGCATGAGTCAAGCTGTGGTTTAAGCTGATTAAGGTGACTGTCTCTGGTGACCCATGGTGCCAAGTCCTGATCCCATGCAGCATAATGGGAGCACTCCAGGAAAAAGACACCTCTAGATTCACTACAAAACTCATCTCAAGCAGCCAGGCAGGACAATATTTTAAAATGCATTTTTATTTGTTTGACTGTTAGTTGCTGTATATGAAGACCTGTTTCTCCAGCCAGTGTGAGTTGGAGTGTGAGCCCAGCTGGATGACCTTTGAAAGTTGGGGTCCCCCATTTCCATCCCGATACTGAAGACCCCATGTCCTTCCTCCTTCTCCTCCTCCTCANGAGGAAGGGCAATGCTCCTCAGCAGCATCCTCCTCCTCCTCCTCCTCCTCCTCCTCCTCTGTGCTGCGTCTGGTTTCCACAGGCTCATCCTGCCTCCTGAGTCGATGCTTTGGTCTACCCTGCACGAGCACAGAGGGAAGCAGAAGGAGTAGATCTGGTCCATTTTTCCCCAGTCCACACTCTGATCTTCTATGTGCTCTTCTCAAGGACACATGGATCTGGTTTTCCCAGACAGCAACAACAGGTTGGAGTCTCCACCAGGGCAAATCAGCACATGGCCTTGGAGGTCTGCCAGCGTAGTCTAGCCTCTTAGACACATTTCCTCTGAAAAGCAAAGAATACGAGAATTTGAAAAACACCTGGGGTGATCAGGGCCCAGCAACCAAAGTCAGCTAAACCTTGATATACCAGTAGCTTGCATGGATCCAGATGCTCAGGACAAGTTTACTCCACGTTTTTTGGGAACAGGGCCCTTTGGACTACCTGGATCTCTAGGGCAAAAGACCTTACATTTGTCAATAGCTTCATTCCCACCTTCAAATTGCAATGTAGCACTTAAGAGAATGAAATACTTAAGTAACCCAACTAGGTAGTTGTCCCCATGCTACTCCTCTCTATATTCAAATGTGTTTTAAGCTGACAGTACTGTATTTATAGAATACAGGATAGCAGTTACTGTGCAACACCCTGGAAGAGCTGTTGAGGAGGCAGAAATAGGCATTTTGCTGTCTAGGAGGGCAGTACAGACCCTAGGGGATAAACTCACCCTCAGGCAGCATGCAATAGTGAGGGAAGCTAAGGCTTGAGCGGCCATTGCTGAGTTTAAAGTTAAGAGCCTGTTGATATGAGTGACAGCTCAGAGTCTTCACTGCAGCATAATTTAGACTATAAACAATGCAGTGGCTTTTTATATTTTCAGATATTTAGGGCTCTCTTCATCGCCAGAAAGATGAGAAACTTTTTTTTTTTTTCAATGACAATGTGGAAGATAAGAACAGCCTGGATTAATTAAGCCTCCATCTCGCCCAAAGTTTTCTGGCAGGCCAATATTTGGTTGCTTCTGAGAGAAAGGCAAGAAACTTTGCATCAGTGGGATAATGTGCTTCCAAAAGGGTTTCTTCCTCAGAAGTTGACTCTTGCTTAGAAGTTGTCTTCTGCCTTGAGGCAGGGTGTTTTCTGTCCAAAGCTACTTGATTTGACTCTGTTCTTTGTTTATTTTCAGCTCTGCAGGCTGTCACTGTGAATTATGGGTCTTTGGTGCTGGAACACAATTCTCAGATGAATATTGTCTTCCATGGTAAATTCCAGGGCTGCTCAATTGCAGAATAAATCTTACCTTCATGGAGGGGGTGGCTGGAGCCTTTGAAGATGGGACAGGGTGCCTGTACAGCACCTCCCTGTCCACGCACAGAAGGTCATAACTCCTCGCTGAAGTTCTGCCTGTGAGGGCCAGGCCATCCTCCAGCCTGAGCGACGAGCTGGGCCTGCCTGAAGCTCTCCTGAGCTCCACACTTGGGAATCTGCTGCCACATGGTGGCATACACTCTCTCTTCCTGGCCCTAGGAATCCCTCCTTGGCTTCCAAGAGGTAGCACATGTGGAAAGAACACTTCTGAGCTCTGCATTGCAACTAGCTCACCAAGTTTCCAGGGACCCATTCTGGAGCTGCTAGAAGCTTTTCCAAGAGCATTGTTTCCTGTTTGAAGCAACACAAAAGTTTGAGGAATGCTGGCAAAAAATCTGAGAGGATCTCACATGCTTTGGAGTCAGCAGGTAGGATTTGTTAATGGAAGACCTTTACCTAATCTGAAAATGCCAGAAGTATTCCCACAAAGCAGACCAAGGTCTGCATCCGTCTTCCTTGTGTTTCTGCTCTGCAGCAAATGCAAAGGCAGCGCCAGGCAGGAAAGGAAACTATAGAGATCATTCCTGTTCCTGACAAAGACTGAAAAGCAGAAAGGTGCTTGTCACAGGAGCGGGTGGAGAGCATCACAGGAGCTGGTGGAGAGCATTACTTGCTCTTTCAGTGTGCAGCACTTTCAGTTTTCAATGCTGTGTTTCACTCCTTAGGGCCACAGGTTGTTTTGTCCTGGGTCAGGCAGCTGCTGTGCTAGAGAGGATGCATTTGCAAGGCAGCTGCTCAAAACAAGGCTAACTGCTTCCTTCTGGAAGGGTGGTGGCACCTGTGGGCGGAAAATCCATGGGAAGTGCCCTGGGGCCACCTTTGCTCTGGAGGCTGTGAGGCAGCACGTTCGGAGCCTGTTGTTCACACGATACTCTGTGCACAGCCCTGGAGACGGCAGCTTTGCACAGCAGGCTTGGCTGGCTGCGAGATGCAAGGAGCCAAAGAGGGAGGGTGGCAGAGTAAGGCACCTGCCCAAAGGTTTGCAAAGAACTTTGGGGAACTGGGCCCAAACCAATAATGCCTGGAGTCTGCAACAGAAAGGTTGATGCCTGGCATTGACAGGATTCCTGCTCTCCTCCACATCAAGACAAAGTTGAAGTCCATCCAGCAGCAGCTCCTGGATGCAGGAAAAATATAGATTCTATGAAAATGGTGAGTTGCCATGGACCTTCCTCCCATCCCACCACAGCCCATGCCCAGTGGTAAAAGATGCACCTATTTCTTCTTCCAGCTTCATCCCTGCTGCAGTCTTCTGGCAGTGAAAATAATGCAGGGAGCAACACAGGACACTGGGAGCACAGTTAAGTGAGAGAAAATAAGGATGGAGGGGTGTGTGGCCTCTAGGGAGGAAGAGGAACTGTCCAAGAAGCAGAATGGAGAGGGGGAAAGGAATAAAGGTGCTGTGGGCAACATATTAGGAACCTCAGCGCTGTGGTGGGATCTCTGTGTTGGCAGGACTCAGAGGCACTGAGTACTTAGGCCTGCAGAGCAGGGACTGGAAGGCCCATCTCTCCTGCAAGCCTAGTAGATGTCTTCATGACACATCACATCACATCACATCTTCGAATTCTGCTGTTCCTCAGCTGCCTGAGCTGTAGGGGAGGAAGGGATGGCCAAGGAAGGGGATTTTGCAAATGTTGGGACAAAATAGGCAACAGGCTATTAGAAGCTCAGCCACCATCATTCCATATGTTTTGATGTGCTATGGCAGTACATGCAGGTAAGAGGGAGGGTTTGATTACCAGTATCCAGCTGTGGAGCATGCAGGCATCCAGGACGAGCCATGGGACCAAGCCATGGCTAGTATGGCAGCAGTCAGGCCACTTACTGTCAGCTGTGCCTCTCTTCCTCTCCTCGTGGAGATGGGCTAGCCCTCTGCCCCAGACGCTCTGTCCTCATTGCTGCTCTCTGCTCTTGCCTGCTGCATTTTGTTTCATGGAAAAGGATTCCCTATGTGGGGCAGAGGCCACACGTGTGCCCTGGGGGATCATGCTCTGCCTGGGAGACCTCAGATACCAGGGTAACCCGCCTGGGTGATTAACAGCCGTGGAAGGTGCTGCAGAAGTGCTTGGGTTGATTCCCCTCAGAGGCACTCCATGAACAGGCAAACACATCAAAGGGTGTCTCCCTTTCATCTCACTGCTCCAAGCAGACGGCTCCGAAGCATCTCTTCCAAGGACAATATGGGGAAGAACTCTAATAACCTTACAGTGTGGAGCCGTGCCAGCGCTCCCAGTGGCCGCTCTGGCGGCAGCTAAAGGGGCGCCTTCTCCACTTCCACCCTAATTGCCCTTAATTGGCTCCTGCCTGCTGGCAGCAGATCGGCAAGGGCTCTCCAAGGATCACTGCACAAGACTGACAATGTTTGGAGAAGGATTGTCTGCCCCTGCCTTGTCCCACCTCCATCACACTCTCCCCCACCCACCCGAGCAATACAATAACCTTTCCAAGTATGAGATTTTTCTGTCAGTACATATCTTTTTCCTTCCAGGTCCTGCTCTGGGGGGCCTTGCCAGGGAGCTGGGGCAGGGGGGCAGGGCAGGGTCTGTGTCCCAAACCCAGAGGAGGGGGTGTGTGGTGATCTTGGGCTATAAGCAAGGGGATATAAGCATTGTCCCTTCATACAGCACTGCAGCCACGGTGTCCAAGAGCACGTGTCAGTGCAGTGAGCCCTGCTGCTCTGCCCTGTGCCAGGGCTTCCTGGGCAGGTGACCAGAGCTTTGAGGTCCCCCATTGCAGAACCAGCACACCAGAGGATTCAGCCCACAAAATCCCAATTTCCCTAGAGAGAGGTGCTGCTATCCCAGGGCAGCCAGGTGGGAATGGGGCTGCAGCACAATGTGACCTCCTGGATACGGCCTGCACTTGTACGACTTGGGCCACTAGAATACGCTTCTGCTTTAGCAATAATGAAGCAAGATGGTATAAATGAGACCGTGGAGAGATGTGGAGAGGTGGGAAGGAGGGCTCCTCTCTGTCCCTACTCCACATCCCAGTGCTGGGTGAGGGCACACAAAGGCGAGGGTCCTCGAAACCCGCCTTCCCTAGGAAGGGTTCTCCAGGACACACTGGCCCTTGGTTCATCTGGCTCCAGTGCCATGTGGCAGACCACCTTGCACCTTTCCCTCTCCACCTGACACCCACACAAGCCATCCACTCATGTCAACAGGAGGATGGCAAGCAGCAACACAAAAAGCACCTTGTAGCTCTGACCAGGCACGTCCCCATCAGACTGCCTCCCTGCTCCTGCTTGCAGCCAGGACAAACCCCTGCTGTAGCAGCAAAATATAGCCAAGCATCTTCCCAGTCCCTCATGGTTGCCCATATCCCAGCCAGGGCCAGTATCTGCAGGCAGCAGGCATCACATGAGCCACATGCTCCACGGCAAGCTGGCAGGGGCATGGAAATGCAAACGGGACACAAATTCAGTTCTGATGGAGGGAGCTGCAATGTCTTTCCCACTGAGGTTATTTTTAAACTGTTTATCAAAGGCTCGCTGCTCTTGGCAGCAGGATGGGCTATTTTTGGATGCCTGCTTCACCTCTCCACGGAGATACGCTGGCAAAGGTTTGCCCTGCTTTTGCCTGGCACCCTCAGACCTCCCGTGGTCTCTGAGGTTTGCCCCACTATGGTCACTGCTGTTTGCTTCCTCACACATCGAGGGGCTTTTCAAGCAGAAGGTCTGAGCTTAGGCACAGCCTCATTATGAGTCCTTGCTAGCAAAGCCCCTCATCCCTTCCTGCTGTCAGTGGTGACACCACTGCTTGGGTGTGGGCAAAACACACACTTGTGCCCACTGTTCTCCTTCAGGATTGGTGGAATTCATCCTGACCAATGCCTGGCACCCTGGAGCTTTTCACTCAAGTTTTCTTCTCAGCTGTTGGCTTTCCACTTGCTGCTGTTGCATCTCTTCACCCATCTAGAAGAGCAAGGCCACGTTTCCCTACTCCACAGGATTTCTGGAACAAGTAATTGGGACAGGATGACTGAAAACTCAACGTTGTCCTCACAGGGCCTCTTCTCTATGGATGGGTGAAGGACATGACAAGCTTCACTGAGGTGCAACATTGGCAAAGGTGATCTGGTGGGGCAGTGCTCAAAGCAAGTGCAGGCAGGCAACAGGGGTGCGTGGAAGTGCTGGAGGCAGTGAAAGCACAGACTGGAATGGGAATGCAAAGCAAGCCATCAGGCTCTGAGGTTAATAATAGGCTGTCTGAGTCTTGATTGTGTAAAAGAAAATCAGTCCTTAAAAGAAGCTCACTGGCAGAGTGCTTGGCCCTGACAGAATTATCCTCAGGAGCCCAAACAAATGACTGGCCTCATTACCGACCCGCAGCCTCAAGCATGGCTTGAGACACTCTGGGCTCACATAAAGAAATCAGCACTGTCCACACTACCCCTGCAGTACCAGAGAAAAGGACTTGGAGAAGTTTCCCAAGAACATCAACAAATTCAGGAATTTCCTTTTGTTAGCAAAGTACAAACCTTCTGCCGAAGGAAGATTTTCTTCATTCAAATATGATTTTGGAGAGCCAAAGGTACATGCAGGCCAGGAGATTCTCCTCCAGGAATGAGGACAGAAGAAAGCCAGTGCTGGCATGTGCAAGGTTTGTACTCATTCGTGAGATCTATACTCAAAGAGAACAGATGTGTCTTTTCTTACAGGAATTGACTGGATGAAAATGTGAAAACCACTTACTTGGGCTGGTTAGAAAGCTTCAAGCTATACAAGCACATATAATTGTACTCTCCAGGCCTCAGAGATAATGGACAGACTTCTCTGAAATGAGAGACTGGCTCAGGCTTAGGAGAAAATGAGGTGGAGCCCATTGTGATCTGTGACATCCACCACACAGTCAGCCCTGTGGCCTCACTGGTTACCATCTCCATGGGCAAGATAGTCAGAGGGAACTGGATTTGCTGCCAGACCAACAGCAAAGAGCTCAGGGGAAACATCCTCGGGTAAAGAATCAAGACACAAAGGTCAAGGAAGAAACATGGCTGAGGGAAGGGAGATGCACCTCCAGGCTGAGGACACAGAACTGTATCCAACAGCACCCACAAGCGCTGGAGTGTGCGTAAGACTGCTATGCCAGCACAAGGCAGTATGTCTGGGAAAACAGGCATTCTGATTTCTAAGCAAGTCAGGAATAAAATGGGCAAGGTCACTGAGCAGCTCCTTCAGACACGCACCAGGGGAGGTGACAGCAGCATGTGGCTGGCTGTGGGGGCCAGCACTGTAAGCGTGGCCAGGGCAAGCTTCACAGGGAGCACATGCTCATGGAGTGAGTCCCACTGGTGCACTGAGGCTGCTGGCACAACATGTATTGCTGGCATGAGGTCTCACTGAGGCAAGTTGCCCCCTGACATCTGTGGGCATGTTGGATGGGAGCAGACATTCCTGTGGTGAGTGAAGGTGATGCCATGGGGTACAGTCAGAAAGACACATTCACCATGACAGGGTGCAAAGAAAAAAATCATACCCTTGACCCTTTCTCTTAGTAACGGGAGGAGACTCACTATGAACAGTAGGGTGATTGGGAAGTCTAGGGCAGGGACCATGAGAACCTGAGCCTGCCTGGATGAGGGATGAGTTCACTGTTCCCAGTCAGAGCACTCAAGAGGACAGAGTTTGTGGAAAGGAAACAAACTGAAGGAAAAAATCAAGTAAAGAAAGTAAGAGTATCAAAGTGCTGTTAGCAGGATTTACAGGTTAATGAAAGCAAAACTCCTAGACGCCCCTCAAACCTTGAGTCGGAGTCCACTCGGTTGCCTTCTGCCCTGGGTCACCTACAAAAGAGAGACGGAGAAAAATGCATCAGAGACCTTTGCACAGTACTATGGCCAAGAGTCTGCCACAGTACCTTTGCTTTTCTGGGGTCACCACAATAGGGATAGATTTCCCTAACATCAGTGCAAATAACTCAGACTGGAAGAGCTGGGCGAAAGAAACCTGGTGCAAGGTGGAAAAGAGACATGGACTTGAAGGAACAGTGGGGAGAGGGACATCATCCTGGCCATCACAGGGAACACTAACGAACACGAATGCAAGTAACCCCTGCATACTACCAATGTCCAGAAGGGTCCTGGTGTGTCCCTTTTAATCTTCCATCCATCATTTCAGTTGACAACATATAGGCCCAGCATACAGGCTCCTTCATCTGACCATGTTTCTATCACAAAGCTCCTCATCACCAGCCACCACTGTGTTTTGTACGATGTCCTGATGGGTCAGCCACCTATCCCAAAATCTGGGCCAGGCCACCCAGCCTTATGGGTCACAGCAAGACCCTGATGCGACACAGGGAAGGAGGGGAAGCAATGACTGAGTCAATGTTGGCGGAGGCCCGGGGTCCCAGCCCCACCTGGCAGCAGAACCCTTCTGCTTTGGGCAGCAGGACCCGGGACAAAGGCACAGTCGTAGGCACAGCAGCTGCTTGGAGCATGCTGCCCCCCCATGGGGGACGTGCTCCCTGCCTGGCACAGAGACCGTCCGCTCCTCATTGTGGCGTGAAACAAAGCAGAAGGAGGGAAGGAAGTGACTTCTCTGGAAGCGATTAGGGTGGTGGGATGAGCACCCATCTCTTTCCAAACAGACCAAGCAGCGATGCCCCGGCCCTTCTCCCATCCTCTACTGCCTCCCATTCACTGCTGGCATCGCCTCTTTCTGTGCCCTCCGCCTCTCCTTATGCAACAGGGCGAGTGGGAAAAAAAGAAGCGAGAAGAAAGCCGGAGCGAGGGAGGGAGGAAGCCGATGGGGCAGTGGCTGGCAGGCAGACAAGGAGCGCGGCAGGGGCGGCCGGGAGCCCGGGACACGCNCTCACCCACCAATTCAGGAGCAAAAGGAAGTCTCACGTGTACCCCACACACAAAAATGCCGCCCCAAATCACCCAACATTCGTATTCCACACTCACAATTACCCCTATATTCATAGAAGAGGGAAGGGAAGGGAAGGGAAGGGAAGGGAAGGGAAGG